>JACSYO010000969.1:42500-50000 GCA_016806645.1 Ophiodon elongatus | reverse complement strand
GAACACCTGGTTATTTCTACCCGGAGGATTTCTTCCTCTCTCTACTGTTACGTTCTCACCTCTCTCTCCAATATTGACGTGTGTTGACCTTTCTCAACCCTCGTCTTCCTCTAGCTCTCCGTCCACACCTCCCCCTCTCTCCCCCTCTCACTCCTCCTCTCTCTCTCTCTCTTTCTCTCTCCCTCCTCTTCCTCCTCTTCCTCTCGCTCTCCTTTATTGACATGTTGACCTGCCTGCATCTTCCTCTTCCTCTCACGGTGTCCTTCCTTTACCTCTCGCTCTCCTCTCTCTCTCCCTCTCTCTCTGTCTCTCTCTCCATGTGTTGGCATCTCAGATAGCTCTTCCTCTCTCCTCTCTCCTCCTCCTCCTCCTCCTCCCCCCCCCCCCCCCCCCACCTATTGATTGGATCATTTGATAGTTCTATCACCAATCAGCATGAAGTTGACCTTTTGGACTTGGCAATGATAGCAGGACTGTGTGTGTGTGTGTGTGTGTGTGTGTGTGTGTGTGTGTGTGTGTGTGTGTGTGTGTGTTGACCTTTGCTTGCAGAATGTCAGGCCGGCTCTTGAAGCTGCTTGTCAGTACATTAGTTGGACAGGAAGCAGTTCAGCTCTCTTACAGGAAGTTCAAACTCCCCTTCCTGACTGACAGCGAGCAGCGTCGTGTCACCTGACTCTCACCTGTCAGACCTTCTTCTCTAAAGCATCCCCTGCTTCTCCTACTGAGGGAACAAATCAAGAGAGAAGTAGAGTCATTTTCTATAGACTTCTATACAACCAGAGGAGTCGCCCCCTGGTGGTCAGGAGAGAGAATGCAGCTTTAACACATGAAGCTTTGACTTCTATACAACCAGAGGAGTCCCCCCTGGTGGTCAGGAAGAGAATGCAGCTTTAACACATGAAGCTTTGACTTCTATACAACCGAGGAGTCGCCCCTGGTGGTCAGGAGAGAATGCAGCTTTAACACATGAAGCTTTGACTTCTATACAACCAGAGGAGTCGCCCCTGGTGGTCAGGAAGAGAATCAGCTTTAACAATGAGCTTTGACTTCTATACAACCAGAGGAGTCGCCCCTGGTGGTCAGGAGAGAGAATGCAGCTTTAACACATGAAGCTTTGACTTCTATACAACCAGAGGAGTCGCCCCCTGGTGGTCAGGAGAGAGAATGCAGCTTTAACACATGAAGCTTTGGCTTCATTATACAGAACTGGAGGTTGCCGTCTGTCTAAGAACTTCAATAAATAGAGGTTCAGGATAAGAATGTGAAAAATGGTTTTTGGCATGAGGCCCAATTCTTGGTAAAGATAGGCAACATTAATATAACAGAAATAAATGAAGACATACGATCCGTCTCTGAGTAATCAGAGCAGAATATCTGCTCTGAAGACGTTATCGTCACCTGGCAGACGTCCAGCAGACCAGCGTGCTTTATGAAAAAAAACAGAAGCAGCTGATGGAAATAAAAACCGGGCAAATATTATGTTTACAGCAGCTTTATTGTCCCAGTGCAGCCGAGGATCTGCTGCTCCAGTTGTTCCAGTTGCTGTTAATGTGAGAACTGGGAGCAGACTGGGGAACCGAATGACTGAACCGGGCCATTTCCGAGCCCACAGGGTCAGACTGTAAAGAGCCATATGCTGCAACACATTGCAGCACTTTATTATATGTTTACGTCTCACGTCGCTCCAGCTGAATTTTTACTTTCACACATTCTGCTGCTGAAAAACTAAATATATTCTTATATTTATGTGTACAATTTACCTTAAAGACGGTTTTAGACTCATGGTTTTCATACGTCTGAGCTTCGGAGGAGCACCTGAAGGCAACATCAACTCTTCTCTTCCTCCTCTTTACTCCTCTTCATCCCTCGTTCTGTCCCCTTGTTCTATTTCTATTTGTTTATTTTCACTCGATATTCTCCTCTCCATCTCTTTAATGTTTAGTGGGTGGAGATAAACACTTTTAAAAAAAAGAAAGGAGAAAAGAGAAACGTCAGAAACGACATCTTTCTATAACTCGCCTCATTGGTTGGAAACAAACAGACGTAAATTACCCATAATTCCCTGCAATTTACGTCAGCAGCACACCTGTCGATGCCTCACTTCTATCTCTCTTTCTGGTCATTTCTCATTATCTTTTTCTTTTTTTCAAGCTTTTTCTCGCTCTCTCCTCTCATTTCTGTGTTATTTATCTTTTTCCTAAAAATCCTATTTTTCTGTGTATTTGTAAAACTCAACGCTCGATTGTTGGCTGTTAGTCTCAGGTTTAATCTAAAGACACATATCTTGTGTGGTTGATAATAATAAAGCTTATTTATATAACATATCTTCTGTGGTTGATAATAATAAAGCTTATTTACATAACACACATCAAAACGAGCAGCAAAGTGTTTCACAGACATAAAAAGAACAAAAGATAGCATACAATGCAGCTAGACACACATTTCTACATGAATATATATTTATGAGCACATATGAATAAATCCGAATAAAGTCTGTATATCTGTTTTTTTATTATAGTAATTTACCGTAAACAAAAAACAGTTCTCAACTGTGAATTTTACAGTTGCCAAAAAATAATACCGTAATGTCTTTTACATTCTCATTTTAATTTTTACGGTGAAGTTCTGGCCGGTAATTTACCGTATATTACACCGATATTTTTTTTTACAGTGTACAAGTAGCATACAGCTCTAACAGGAAGTCACTTTTTTCTGTGACTTCCTGTTTATTCTCTAAAGGAGGCTGAAAACTCTCCGACTTGATCGCAGTTTTCTTTAACCCAAACACAAAGATGTTTTCCTGAACTTTACTCAGTAGTTTTATTATCTAAACCTAACTGTTGTTTCCTGTGAAGACGGAGGTTTATTTTGAAAGGTGACGAGCAGGAAGTGACACGTGTCGCTGGACTTCAGTAGAGAAACGAGGAGTAACCTTTCGTTCAGATAAGACTTCATATGATGAGTTGTTTAGGCCTCAATGTGGATCTAAAGTTTGAATCCCTTTTGTTTCTTTTTGCTCTTTAATGTTTCTGAACTCTTTGTTGTTCCTCTCGTTTGTCTTTAAATCGCTTTGTTACTCTTTTCTTCTTTATTTGTTGTTTTCCGATATATCACCTACCCTTATTTTTCTGTCCTTTTTACAATTAATTTGTTCTCTCTCTCTCTCTCTCTCTCTCTCTCTCTCTCTCTCTCTCTCTCTCTCTTTCTCTCTCTCTCTCTCTCACACTACTTTTCCATTTGTCATTAAGAGGCAGAGAGCTAGACAGTAACATTTAAACTGCCCGTTCTGAATGGTTAAAAGATAGCCTCATCTGTTTTGTGTGTGTGTGTGTGTGTGTGTGTGTGTGTGTGTGTGTGTGTGTGTGTGTGTGTGTGTGTGTAGTGTGTGAGAGGGCGATCGATGCAGTAATCTGTGGAGGTGGGAAGCAGAGGGACGGAGCCATTCAGCAGAGCTCACTAATCAATTGCAATTCTTTCTTTAGCTGTCTAAATGCCCCGATTTAGACATTTGTGAGCGTGTGTGTGTGTGTGTGTGTGTGTGTGTGTGTGTGTGTGTGTGTGTGTGTGTGTGTGTGTGCGTGTGTGTGTGTGTGTGTTGGTAATACGTTATTTTACTTTCTGAGGTCTAACATTTAGATTTGTATGTGCCTCTTAATGTGTGTGTGTGTGTGTGTGTGTGTGTGTGTGTGTGTGTGTGTTAGATAGAGAACAAAATGTGTCCTGAAGGTGGCGCTATAGGAAAAGGTTCAAATGTAACGGGTTCATCCTCAGAGGAGCAGGAGAGCAAACGGGATGTCTCACTCTGGACTAAACTTCTGGACCAACCGAAGGATCCACTGATCCTTGTTTGTAGTTCTTTGTTTGTAGTTCTTTGTTTGTAGTTCTTTGTTTGTAGTTCCTTGTTTGTAGTTCTTTGTTTGTAGTTCTTTGTTTGTAGTTCCTTGTTTGTAGTTCTTTGTTTGTAGTTCCTTGTTTGTAGTTCTTTGTTTGTAGTTCTTTGTTCGTAGTTCTTTGTTTGTAGTTCCTTGTTTGTAGTTCTTTGTTTGTAGTTCTTTGTTTGTAGTTCCTTGTTTGTAGTTCCTTTCGTAAATATTGAGTTTAGAAACCAGCTCTCACAACAAACTCCGTCTTTTCCAGAGATTTCAACCACATCACATGGTCTTCATCACAGATAGAGTTGTTCAGTTGGTCTTCTTCTTCGTGCGTGAGTTATTAGGACTCAAACGTCCTAATTTCTTTGATTCATATCTCTGACCCCATATTCTGTTTGATGAATGGATGAATTGATTTATTGATATCAAGAAGCTTTTAATGAGTTTTCTGGTTAGATTTATGCGTTTTAAGGGATAGAACCCTTTAAAATTTACTAATTAGTTTTACATATGTTTCTCTTTCAAGGGTATAAATTAAAGGAGAACTTTAATGGTATTTAGGAAATAAAAAAGAACCATAAACTCTATAAGAAACCCATTAAAATCGGTTAGTCTGCTTTTCATTGTCTTATGTGATGCTATGAGTCAGGTTGTATTATTACCGTGGGCTTTTTTTTACTTTTAACATTTTTCAGGATTTTTCTTTTTGACATTTTAAATATCAAACGTTTGACCAATTAATCAAGAAAATATTTAGCGTATTAATTAAGAATAAAGATATTTATTTTTCGTTGCAGCTCTGAATAATACACTCACTCATGAATATGTTAATTATCCACTATTAAAATCCCTTTAATGACATCATCGTTAACGGGTAAAAATAATGATCTTTTAAGGGCGAAGCGTTGTCTGAGGCATCAGACACTTTTATTCTGGTTAATAGAACAAAACATTTCATTATGACAGAGGACTGAGAGACAGGAAGCACACACACACACACACACACACACACACACACACACACACACACGAAACACATCAATACAATCCGTCCACACACAGAATAAAATAAATAAATGTACAATCAAAATTGCAATTACCTGCAGAATTTGTGAAGGGTAAACAAATCTGTGCCTCGCCCCCTCCACTCCCTCGCTCCCCACACACACACACACACACACACACACACACACACACACACAGGGAGTGGCGTTAGCGTCCTAGTTAGCATGCTGAAATGAATACAGTTAGATCCAAAGCAATTTCCTTTTATTTATCTTAGCAGCCGCGCATAAATAAAGGCAAGGGCATCCAGGCAATTAGCATAATTACTATGAGGCGGTCAGACCCTTTGTGATTTCATGAACGCACGCACACACACACACACACAAACACACACACACACACATATACCTTGTGTGTGTGTGTGTGTGTGTGTGTGTGTGCGCGCGTGTGTGTGAGAATGTTAGTGTGCTGCTTTATTAACATGTGAATGTGTTAGTGCATGACTTTTGCTCTGTCCATTTGTTCCACCTTGTGTGTGTGTGTGTGCGTGTGTGTGTGTGTGTGTGTGTGTGTGTGTATTTGTATTGTTTTCTCATTTTCTGTGTGTGTGTCTGAGTGCCGTCAGTGGTCTGGATGCCACACACACACACACACACACACACACACACACACACACACACACACACAGACAGACCAAAGTCCCAGTGTGTGTGTGTCAGTGTTTGTGTGCGTTTGTGTGTTATTAATATGCAAATACAAGTGGAACAACAATAAAAGGTAGTGAAAAACACTTTCCCACCTAACAGGCTGAGGTCAGCTGACACTGGTTTACTGGTTAACTGGTTAACTGGTTAACTGGTTCACTGGTTTACTGGTTTACTGGTTTCACTGGTTTCACTGAGGGACACCTGGGTGGACTGAGACCAACGTGTCTCGCTGTGTTTTCGTTTGCTTTAAGCGACAACTTGACAAAGTGGGCCGTGATGCTTTCTGCACACTACGAGGTGGGGTTTGGTAAATATGGAATGTTAGGAGATTGGTTCACTCTGGTTGGTTGGTTTTTGGATCCGTATTTCCTGAGCAGAGATCGTGTCTTTGTGTAGCTTGAATCTTGCTCAGGTCCAGCTCGGATCAGGTCTGGATCAGGTTTGGTGTGGACCCAGGACAGATCACGGACTGTATAACACGGCGTTTTTGGCCGTCACCATCTTGTTTTGTTGCAACCAGTGAACAGGAAGTGACCATATGTGGACTGAGGAGGATGTAGAGACCTGTCAATCACCTTGTCGCCCCGCCCTAAAGCATCCCCTGCTTTAAGACATGAAGCTTTGACTTCTATACAACCAGAGGAGTCGCCCCCTGATCAGACTCAGATGAGGCTCCGCCTTCAGGTTGACTGAATGGACATTTGTGTCATTTTAATGTTGTTAAAGTGTCATCTTTAGCTTCCTCTGCTTCCTACTTGTATCCACCAGGTCAGAGCTAACGAACCCCAAACACACAAGTAAAAGTAGTGGAGGATTCCGCTTTGGGTCCGTCAGTGTTTCCTTGAAGCCGGCTGCTGCTGCTCAGCTACTCAGGCTCGAATATTGTTCTCTGAGTGTTACACCGACCTTTGTGCATCTCACGACCTTTCGCTGACCTTTCGGAGACCCCGGTCGTCCTCGTACATTATTCCTGGTGTAAACCGAAGCAGGCGGCTGAAAACAATGTTTGGACTGAGCTCTGGTTCGGAGCTGCAGCTCCAATAATCTGAGGCCTGTTTAACCTCCGCGAGGCAACCTGGGACTTAACCAAGCAGTCAGCAAGGTTATGTTTGTTTACAGCACATCTACGACTGTGTGTGTGTGTGTGTTTACATCAGCGCCATATCAGCATAATTTACACACACACACACACACACACACACACACACACACACACACTTCCACCTTTCAACTCGCTTTTCCAATTCTAATTAATCCGTTTTTAATCCCTCTGAAACGGGCAGATTTGCTTCCCTTCACCTGCAGCTGCTCGTCGCTGAAACCCGGACCTCAATCAGACCAGGAGATAAAACTGTAGAAAGAAAAGAGGAGAAACACAGCTTGTGATTATCTCCACATCTCAGCCTCTCTCTCCACCGTCGCGTCGCCTTACTTTTAAAAGAGGCTCGGTGAGTCACACGACTCAAACCTCACCGGCCTCCGTCGGCGAAGACGTGGAGCGGAAGGTTTGTTCAGGGACTTCCACGCGTCTACGTCAGCTATAAGAGATATAACGTGTCACGTGACTGCGATTGAAGAAGACTTGAAACTAGAGATTGAGACATAAACTCATGTTTACAATGTTTACTGAGGGAATAAATCAAGAGAGAAGTAGAGTCATTTTCTATAGACTTCTATACAACCAGAGGAGTCGCCCCCTGGTGGTCAGGAGAGAGAATGCAGCTTTAACACAGAAGACCAACAACAAACCCCCCAACATGAAGCTTTGACTTCTATACAACCAGAGGAGTCGCCCCCTGGTGGTCAGGAGAGAGAATGCAGCTTTAACACATGAAGCTTTGACTTCTATACAACCAGAGGAGTCGCCCCCTGGTGGTCAGGAGAGAGACCACGATCGTTTCCTAAAGATAACTGAG
>JACSYO010000969.1:35000-37500 GCA_016806645.1 Ophiodon elongatus | reverse complement strand
GTTTTGTGTCTCTTTGTAGTTGTTTTGTGTCTCTTTGTTTGTTTTGTGTCTCTTTGTTTGTTTTGTGTCTCTTTGTTGTTGTTTTGTGTCTCTTTGTTGTTGTTTTGTGTCTCTTTGTGATGTCCTCCTGGTTGGCACTTGTCTTTCTGACTGATATTTTGTAGCTAAGGACAGGTGGGGAGGTGGGGCCCAGCAGGTGAGACCCTGACAGGTGAGGCCCTGACAGGTGGGGCCCTGACAGGTGAGACCCTGACAGGTGAGGCCCTGACAGGTGGGGCCCTGACAGGTGGGGCCCTGACAGGTGGGGCCCGATAGGTGGGGCCCGATAGGTGAAGCCCTGACAGGTGGGGCCCTGACAGGTGAGGCCCTGATAGGTGGGGCCCGACAGGTGAGGCCCTGACAGGTGGGGCCCGATAGGTGAGACCCTGACAGGTGAGGCCCTGACAGGTGGGGCCCTGACAGGTGAGGCCCTGACAGGTGGGGCCCGACAGGTGGGGCCCTGACAGGTGGGGCCCGACAGGTGGGGCCCTGACAGGTGGGGCCCTGACAGGTGGGGCCCGACAGGTGGGGCCCTGACAGGTGGGGCCCGACAGGTGGGGCCCGACAGGTGGACACGAGGTAACTTTTTCAAAACATATCCATGAAGTCTGGCTCCTGAGACGGGGCTTCAGGTGTCAGGTGGTTCAGGTGTCAGGTGGTTCAGGTGTCAGGGGGTTCAGGTGTCAGGGGGTTCAGGTGTCAGGTGGTTCAGGTGTCAGGTGGTTCAGGTGTCAGGGTTCAGGTGTCAGGTGGTTCACGGCACTTTTCCATTTTTTGGGGTCCTGATCAGGTTACTGATCACAGGATTCAGTCTGCGCTCAGACGAGCAGTCATCTGTACATTGATTTCTGGAAATTAACTCATATTTACCCCTCCTCCCCCCCTCCCCCCTCCCCCCTCCCCTCCTCCATTAGTTTAATGTGAACTCCTTGTCTCTGTGAATTAGATATAGGAAGCTCTCAGATACGGGAGCGAAGGAGAAAAAAGGCCAATCAGTTTACCAAATTAAAGAGGAAGGCACATCACTCTCCCCCTCTCTCTCTTCCTGTCACTGTGTCTCTCTATATCTCCCCCCCCCCCTTCCCTCCCCCCTCCCCTCTCCTGGATTAATTCCCCCTCCAAGATTGATTGATGATTTCTATCAAATAATTGATTAATTGTCAAATTGGGTCCCGTAAGCTCCCCCGGCTCCTCTGAGCTGGTTATCTTGTTCCGGCTTTATCAGCTGAGAAGTGGCACGCCGCTTTAAAAGAGTCGAAAAGAGAGAAAGAAGGAGTGAGAGGCGGAGAGGGAGCTTGTCTTTGCCTTGTTCGAGTCTCACCCGGTAATCCTACATGTGTACACAGAGTTCGTCAACCTCCGTCCTCCTAATTGCTCTCCCTTCCTCCTCCTCCTCCTCCTCCTCCTCCTCCTCCTCCTCTTCTTTAATCACTGCCCTTCCCTCGCCGCGGCTTCTCTCTCTTTTTTAAAAGGAAGGAAAATATATCGCTAATTATTTTTCAACTTTAATTAGACGTGCAGGAAGAAATGGCTGGGTGGTGGAGAGGTGGAGGAAGTGGAGGAGGAGGAGGAGGTGGAGGAGGAGGTGGAGGTGGAGGAGGAGGTGGTGGATTTTTTTTAAGCCTTTTGACAAATTGACGAGGTTATGAATTTGCTCGCTCGGTGGCCGGCGCTGAAACAATCTTCAGGCAGATTTATGTGTGAGAGGATTTTCCGGTTTAAGTCGGGGACGAGGCGGCCAATCAGACGGCTCGTTAAGAGACTCGTTAACAAAGAGTCATTAACGAGGAGCAGCGGTAATTAAACACGGCCACTGAGTGGAGTTAGAGCAGCAGCTCCCCCTCCTCCACCTCCACCACCTCCACCTCCATCACCACCTCCACCACCTCCATCACCACCTCCACCACATCCACCCCCACCACCTCCATCACCATCTATACCTCCACCACCTCCACCCCCACCACCTCCATCACCACCTTTACCTCCACCACCTCCATCACCACCTCCACCCACATCACCTCCACCACCTCCATGACCACCTCCACCACATCCACCCCCACCACCTCCATCACCATCTATACCTCCACCACCTCCACCCCCACCACCTCCATCACCACCTCCACCACCACCTCCATCACCACCTTTACCTCCACCATCACCACCTTTACCTCCATCACCACCTCCATCACCACCCCCACCACCTCCATCACCACATTTAACTCCACCACCTCCATCACCACCTTTAACTCCACCACCTCCACCCCCACCACCTCCATCACCACCTCCACCACCTCCTCCACCACCTCCATCACCACCTCCACAACCTCCACCCCCACCAACTCCATCACCACCTCCACCCCCACCAACTCCATCACCTCCACCACCTCCATGACCACCTCCACCACATCCACCCCCACCACCTCCATCACCACCTTTACCTCCACCACCTCCACCCCCACCA
>JACSYO010000969.1:10000-27500 GCA_016806645.1 Ophiodon elongatus | reverse complement strand
TGAGGTTCAGATTTACAGCCGGCCGTTACTTTGATGCTGTAAAGAGATCAGCGCCGCCGTCGGAGACCAAAATTGATGCTTGTTTTATTGAAGTGAGAGAAATTGTGTGTGTGTGTGTGTGTGTGTGTGTGTTGTGTGTGTGTGTGTGTGTGTGTGTGTGTGTGTGTGTGTGTGTGTCTGTGTGTGTGTGTCTGTGTGTGTGTGTGTGTGTGTGTGTGTTGTGTTGTGTGTGTGTGTGTGTGTGTGTGTGTGTGTTGTGTGCTGTTGTGTGTGTGTGTGTGTGTGTGTGTGTGTGTGTGTGTGTGTGTGTTGTGACTTCATTCCAGCAGAGATCAGAGGTGACAGACACGTTGGTGCTTCTATACTTGTGAGGACGCTCGTTGACACGATACGTTCAGCCCCAAACCGTCACCTTAAGTAAACCTTCCTCTCTCCTCCTCCTCCTCTTCCTCCTCCTCCTCCTCCTCCTCTTCCTCCTCCTCCTCCTCCTCCTCCTCCTCCTCCTCCTCTTCATCCTCCTCCTCCTCCTCCTCCTCCTCCTCCTCCTCTTCCTCCTCTTCCTCCTCCTCCTCTTCCTCCTCCTCCTCCTCTTCCTCATCCTTCTGATGAAGTCAAGACTTCATGGCATCATGTAAATGTTTGATATGAAACAGCTGATGTTTGGTATCTGGTGCAGCAAAGAGAGGAGATACAGAGGAGAGATTAAAAAAAAAGAGTCATGGTGTGAATTATAAATGACATTTTCCTGAAGCTGAGATTAGGGACCATCATGAGGTCAGAGGTCAACGCTGTGAAGGACAAGGTCAAGAACTCACATGTTCGCCAAAGTTTAAGTGGACGATGTAGATGTGTCCAATGAATGTCCACAAGAACTTAATGTGTATGAGCGCAGTGTTTCCTGTTTTATTGAACTCATTACATTTTATTTGTGTGGACACGATGATAATTAATTTATGTTGTAAGTAGTTTAGTTGTCTCAACCTAACTGAGTAGTTTAGTTGTCTCAACCTAACTAAGTAGTTTAGTTGTCTCAACCTAACTGAGTAGTTTAGTTGTCTCAACCTAACTAAGTAGTTTAGTTGTCTCAACCTAACTGAGTAGTTTAGTTGTCTCAACCTAACTGAGTAGTTTAGTTGTCTCAACCTAACTAAGTAGTTTAGTTGTCTCAACCTAACTAAGTAGTTTAGTTGTCTCAACCTAACTAAGTAGTTTAGTTGTCTCAACCTAACTAAGTAGTTTAGTTGTCTCAACCTAACTAAGTAGTTTAGTTGTCTCAACCTAACTAAGTAGTTTTGTAAAGACGGAAGTTTAGTTTGAAAAAACTGCATACATGAAATGAACATAAATTGTCTGGGGGGTTTGGGGGGGGGGGTTGGAGGGGGGGGGGTTTGGGGGCTACTTTCATTGTAAAGAACATTTTATTTGAAATGAAATGTGTTTATATCCGTTTTACAGCCGCTACCACTAAACGTATCCCATCCCTCTCCGATCAGCCTGGTCAGTCTCGACAAGGTCGAACAAGACATTTAAAGTGGCAATCTCGAAGATACTTTAAAAAATGTCTGGTATTTATTTGCAGTATTACAAACTAGTCTGTGGTGATATTCCTCTAAAGAAAGCTGTCTGAAGCGTAGTTTATATTACGGCTTTTCTTAGGATTAAACAAAGAAGGCCCATTTGTTGGTAGATGTTTTAGAAACAGGAAGTCTTGAAAATCTACATTTGAGTAAATATTTTGCAGCCAAATCAAATAGTTTACTGGATATTCAACCTTTGTTTCTTTATAACACATTTAAAACTTGACTTATTTCTTTACAGTTCTTGTATAAAGTTAATAAAGTAGTTTATGAATATGAGATAGATAGATTCACAGTTCATTTAGTGTGTTCGGTCGGGGGAATAATTACAGTATAAACGCCTCCGTTAACGCGAGTATAAACAAAGCTATACACAGTTTTTCTCCATTAAATACAAACAAGAAGTTTAAGTCTGCACACAATTATGAAAAATATAATTTTTAGTATGTAACTTCAGCCAAATGAACCCTTTTGTTTTCACTTCAATAGAAAATGTGCATCTTTCAGGAAACTGTACGAGACATTTAATGTTCAGGTCTGAACGAGGCTTTGATGTCAGTCCTAGTTTCTTTGGTTATTTGGTGGAGGCAGTAATGATGGAGAGGAGACTCAACCCTCCCCTTCATGTCTTATTCTGGACACTTTGGATTCATAAGAAGGGGGGAGGAGGGGGGAGGGCAGGAGGTGAGGAAGGGAGACTGACCTCAATATGAATAGGTAGAGAGCTAAAGTGTGTGCGTGCCCCGGGAATGCTAATTAAGATCATTAAATGCAAATAAACACATCGACGAGCCATCATTTTTATGGACGAGCCCGGATTGATTGACACTCGCCATCCGGAGGGGGGAGGGAGGGAGAGGGGGGGAGGAAGAGGGGGGGGGGGGGGCTGATCGATGGGAAAACACATCGATCAGAAGGTGAGAGTCGCAGACGCCGCTCGGAGCGAAGCTGACCTTCTGACAGTCGGCGCCGCATTAATGCAAATATCGCGTCGCAGGCTGATGAAAGTTCACTTATTTCTGCTGCTGGAATCTGAATAAAATCCTTGAAGCCGCGCTGGTGGAGACCTGGTGCAGGTTCCAGGCGTCCTTGAAGGTTTTTTTTTTTTTTTTTTTAAAAAGGCCTTTAGGAGGCATCACGGCCCAAATATCTATTACGGATGTTTCAGATGTTGCAGAAGTTATTGAGTGGTTTTAAAGTGTGTAAGATCCAAGGTCGCTGGAGGCCCTTGAAGTACTCTGTAGGTCATTTTCACATTATTATGAGAGTCCCAGTCTTTCAGGAGGATTCAAGGGTCCTTGATGTTCATCCAGGTGGTGCTTGAAAATATTTTTTCGAGTCTTTTGAAGAGACTCCTGCTTCCTTGAGAGGAGGCTTTAAGGATCGGTCACTTAAAAGATTCCAGGACTTTTTTATTCAAGGTACACATGAGAAGATTCAGAGGGTTTCAAGGGGTTTAATAAGGTCGTAGTGAGGAAGGAGTTTTTGAGGCGGGTCCTGGTGGTTCTTCAGGAAAATAATTTTAATGGTGGGGGGAATGGATTCCAGGTAAGAGGTTTTAACGTGTATGAATGTGGACGTGAATACGGTTAATTCCCGTATTCCTGTGAGATGAAATTCACATGCCGCTGAGATTCTCCTTGCATCTCAGGATGCTTTAAGGGTTTTAGATTAGTTATTGATGCTTAATTTACTCATTTTCACAACATTATAAGGGTGCCATTGTTTTCAGGGAGCTATCCGGGTCCTCTTATGGGACATTCTTTGGTCTTGTGGTCTTGAAAATGTTGTTTTTCACTCATTTAAAAGGTGTTTATTCATCACACGTCGTGAGACACTATTCACCGGCTAATGAAAAGATGCTTTTTTTATTTATTTATTATGTCATTAACAAGTCTTGAAACAAACCTTTTTTTAATGCGTCCTAAAACCTGCATGTGTGTTACACCATCTTCCTCTCACACACACACACACACACACACACACACACACACACACACACACACACACACACACACACACATTAAGACCTTTACTCTCCACACACACCGTATTCTTGCTCGCTAATGACACAGGCGCTAATTTCCTAATGCGTCCTGTCATCCCCAACACACACACACACACACACACACACACACACACACACAAACAATGATTAATTCAGGTCTTCTAAATACACTTCTGCCTCTATCTCTCTCTCACAAATCACACACACACACTTTCTCTGTTTCACAACCAACTTTTCAAACTCACATGCGCTCTAATGACACATGGGCTAATGTCCTAATGCCCACCTACACACACACACACACACACACACACACACACACACACACACACACGTCTAGTTTACGCCTCGCTGTGAGTGATATCCCGACCATTATGGGCCCTTTATTTACACTGGCTTTACAAATGAGCCCTAATTACTGGGTCTTAATGATGTGGTCGGGCGAGCAACAAGCGAGGTAGCTCTGCAGAGAGATAAGAGGGGAGAGAGGGGGAGAGAGAGAGAGAGAGAGAGAGGGAGAGAGAGAGAGAGAGAGAGAGAGAGAGAGAGAGGGAGAGAGGGGGAGGCGTTTGCTTGGAGGGTTTTTTGTAAATGTCAAGAGCAGAGAGTTGATGGCTTCATCAATCCTTTATCCCTGCAAAACACCTGGAGGAGGAGAGAGGAGTGGGGGAGGGAGGAGGGAGATTAGTCAGGGAGAGGAGAGAGGAGGAGGAGGAGGAGGTTCAGAGGAGGGGAGAGAGATGAGCTGCAGGGAAAAGACAAAAAAAGGGAGAGAGAGATCAGCCGAAGGGAGAAAGTTGGGGAGGGAGAGGAGGAGGAGATGTGTGTGGGGAGGGGAGGAGAATATACGAGGTGAGGAGCGAGAGAGGAAAGGAGGACCTAGGGGAATAGAAGAAGAGGAGGAGAGAAGGAAAGATTGAGGGTGCAAGGGGGGAAGGGAGGAGAGAAAGGGAAGGTGAGAGGAGGAGAAGGAGGTGGTGAGATAAACGGGAAAAGGAGAGGTGAAGATAAGGAGATGAGGAGGAGATGAGATAAAGGTGGTGACGTGAGCTAAAGGGAACAGAATGGGGAGGGAAGAGAGGAGGAGATAGAGAGGAGGAGGTAAAGGAGGCATGGTGAGGAGAAAATACATATTAAAGGAGAGAAGATGGATAAGAAGAGGAGGATAGAAGGAAAGAGGAAGGAGGTGGTGAGATAAACGGGAAAAGGATGGAGGAAGGAGGAGAGAGGAAAAGGAAGAGAAAAGAAGAAGTCAGTGTGAGAGAGGAGGAAGTGAGGAGGAGGGAAAGGAGGCAAAAAGAAGGTACAGAGGAGGGGAGAGAGATGAGGGAGAAAGTTGAGGAGGGAGAGGAGGAAGGAGAATAGACGAGGTGAGGAAAGGAGGACCTGGGGGAATAGAAGAAGAGGAGGAGACAAGGAAAGATTGAGTGTGCAGGGGGAGGAGAAAAGGGAAGGTGAGAAGAGGAGGTGGTGAGATAAACGGGAAAAGGAGAGATAGAGAAGAGGAGGAGATGTGAGCTGAAGGGAACAGAAAGGAGGAAGGAGGAGAGAGGAAAAGGAGGAGAAAAGAAGTCAATGTGAGAGAGGAGGAGGTAAAGGAGGCAAAGAAGGAGGGAAGGGAGATGTGGTGAGGAGAAAAGGGAAGGGGAGAGGAGGAGAAGGAGGTGGTGAGATAAACGGGAAAAGGAGAGGTGGAGAAATGAAAAGGAGGAAGGAAAGGAGGAGAAAAGAAGAAGTCAGTGTGAGAGGGAAGGGAAGAGAGGAGGAGGATAACTAGAGAAGGAAGCAAAGGAGGGAAGGAAGCGAGTGGGCCTCGTGAGGGAGAAAAAGAAAAAGGTCCATCTTTCCTTCGTTCTCTCGTTTCCTTCGTGATGACTTTGATGTTTTTGAGCGACCGAAGTGTCGAGTTCAGAGTAATGACCTGTTTACCAGCTGATGCTGGGACCCCCCCCTGTTCCTCCCCCCCTGTTCCTCCCCCTCTGTTCCTCCCCCTCTCTGTTCCTCCCCCCCTGTTCCTCCCCCTCTGTTCCTCCCCCTCTGTTCCTCCCCCTCTGTTCCTCCCCCCCTGTTCCTCCCCCTCTGTTCCTCCCCCTCTCTGTTCCTCCCCCTCTCTTACTCCCCCTCTGTTTCTCCCCCTCTGTTCCTCCCCCTCTGTTCCTCCCCCCTGTTCCTCCCCCTCTGTTCCTCCCCCTCTGTTCCTCCCCCTCTGTTCCTCCCCCTCTGTTTCTCCCCCTCTCTGTTCCTCCCCCTCCCTCTGTTCCTCCCCCTCTCTGTTTCTCCCCCCCTGTTCCTCCCCCTCTCTGTTCCTCCCCCTCTGTTCTCCCCCTCTGTTCCTCCCCCTCTCTGTTCCTCCCCCTCTCTGTTCCTCCCCCTCTCTGTTCCTCCCCCTCTCTGTTTCTCCCCCTGTCTGTTCCTCCCCCTCTCTGTTCCTCCCCCTCTCATCTCTATCTCATTACGCTTCCATTTATTTCTTTTTATGCCTCTTTCTCCCCACTTATCTCCCCCTCTACCGCTCTCTCTCTCTCCCCCTCTCTCTCTCTCTCCCTCTACCTCTCTCCCTCTGTCCCTCTCTCTCTCTCTCTGCTGTCTGTCCTAATCTCCCCCCCCCTCCCCCCCCCAGTGTAATGCAGGATAAAGACATTGGGATCACATATGGCCGAGTGCGAGTGGCGGCTCCACTTAAATCCACTCATTTAAGTGCAAATCGGTGTCGTTGTGGAGCCGCCGAGCAGATGCTGGGCCATGTCAGCATAACTGGATGTGACCACCGCTGGCTTAGCGTGTGTGTGTGTGTGCGTGTGTGTGTGTGTGTGTGTGTGTGTGTGTGTGTGTGTGTGCGTGTGTGTGTGTGTGTGTGTGTGTGCGCTCTCTAGCCCCTATAGATTGTGATGAAACCTGCACTTTAAATGCAGAAAACAGATAAATTGATGGGCGATTATAAAGAAGGATTTGTGCACACGGGTCTGTTTTAAAGCTCTGGTGTGTGTGTGTGTGTGTGTGTGTGTGTGTGTGTGTGTGTGTGTGTGTGTGTGTGTGTGTGTGTGTGTGTGTGTGTGTGTGTGTGTGTGTGTTTCGTAAAAGACAAAAAAAAAGATACATATCAAGTTTATTTGTACACGTTTTATCATCAAAGCTTCGCATTTAAACGTTTTAAAGAACAAAACACAAATAAAAAGTGCGTAAATGTTTCTAGAAGTCGTCAAATCTTCATTTATGTTTTAATAACGTGATTATTAGAACTTATCGACCTCATTTTTTTAGAAAGCTAAGCATCAATTTACAATAACAGTAAAAGAAATATGTAAAAAAAACTTCTGTGTAAGTTGTTTTACAGGATAAACATTCAACATGTAAACATGAAATATAATTATTAATAAAATTAACAAATAAACCGATTAATTAAGAAATTATTGCTTTTTTTTTCTTTTTTTTTTTCATGTCATTCATAACAAAAATCCTATTTTTAAGTTTTAATTTGCGTTCTTCGACCCAAACTTCTGCCCGTCAGGTGATAAAAAAACATCTCATTGTTATTCGCAGTCGTATTCGGGTCATATTTAAATCATAAATGTCATTACGCTTCACTTGTATCTATAATGAATCCGCCATCAGAGGGAGATTAGCCCGGCGTGTCGTCTGTTACTCCGGCCGGCTCGTTATTAGCGACTCGATAACGGAGTTTAATTGTAATTGTTATTTAGCCGCCGCTCGTCTCTCCGCTTCACGAACACACGATAAAAGTTTAATGAAAGATGAAACATTTTGGTTTTTTGGTCTCGTAATAACACCTGACACCTCGGAGCCAGGTGGTGTTTCTTCCTCTTTACCCAGAATGCCTTTCACCTTCGTGTGTGTGAGCTTTATCCATGAATGAAGTTCTGTTCATTTATGGACGTTAAAACGTGTTCAGGGGAGTTTCATAGTGTGGAAACTATGAAATACATAAAGAGATATTTAATACATAAAGAGTGAAATATGACTTGTTTGAGTAATAAATTTAATTATGTTGTTTTCAATATGAAAATATTTGAATTGTACGATGAATAAAAACATATACGACACATTTTACACAATTTCCATGTAAACTGACTTGATTTAAAAACATTTTTATTAATGTTTAACATTTTTATGGAAGTTTATTTATCCTATTTTATATTATACCTGTGAACACACAGACACACACACACAGGTGAACACACACACACACACACACACACACACACAGGTGAACACACACACAGGTGAACACACACACACACAGGTGAACACACACACACAGGTGAACACACACACACACACAGGTGAACACACACACACAGGTGAACACACACACACACAGGTGAACACACAGAGGTGAACACACACACAGGTGAACACACACACACAGGTGAACACACACACACACACAGGTGAACACACACAGACACAGACAGGTCAACACACACACACAGGTGAACGCACAGACAGGTGAACACACAGACAGGTGAACACACACACACACACAGGTGAACACACACACAGGTGAACACACACACACACAGGTGAACACACACAGACACACACACAGGTGAACACACAGACAGGTGAACACACACACACACAGGTGAACACACACACAGGTGAACACACACACACACACAGGTGAACACACACACACAGGTGAACACACACACACACAGGTGAACACACACACAGGTGAACACACACAGACACACACAGGTGAACGCACACACAGGTGAACACACACACAGGTGAACACACACACACAGGTGAACACACACACACACACACAGGTGAACACACACACACACACACACACACACAGGTGAACACACACACACACACAGGTGAACACACACACACACACAGGTGTAGCGAGAGCTTCATAACTAAAGAATAAATGTCAGCTGAGTCTCAACCTTTTCTTTTCTTTTCGTCGATGAAAACTGAGCGACATATTAACTCTGTTCCTACTTATCATGGCCTTTCACTGCGTGTGTGTGCGTGTGTGTGTGTGTGTGTGTGCGTGTGTGTGTGTGTGTGTCGTGTGTCGTGTGTGTGTGTGCGTGTGTGTGTGTCGTGTGTGTGTGTGTGTGTGTGTGTGCGTGTGTGGTGTGTGTGTGTGCGTGTGTGTGTGTGTGTGTGTGTGTGTGTGTGCGTGTGTGTGTGTGTGCGTGTGTGCGTGTGTGTGTGTGCGTGTGTGTGTGTGTGTGTGGATCGATAGGGTTTTTAATGGAACACGTGGGCAGAGACAGGAGGAGTGAAACAGCTCATGTTTCTCAATGACCACACACACTCTGTGCTGTAATGATGGACATAAGTACACACAGAACAACACACACACACACACACACACACACACACACACACACACACACACACACACACACACACACACACACACACACACACACACACAGAGACACACACACACACACACAAGCAGGTAAGAAAATAAATTAAAGAGCAAACAGAAATCTGATTTGTTTCTCGTCCTGATATGAAAATTGAAACTTATTTTCAAACGGGCCCTGAACGCACCGCGGCAGCGTGATGGAGGGCAGCAGACCCCCATCACCTCCTCCTCCTCCTCCTCCTCCTCCTCCTCCTCCTCCTCCCCCATCTTCTTTCTCCTCCTCCTCCTCCTCCCCCTCCTCTTCCACCTCCTCCTCCTCCTCCCCCATCTTCTTTCTCCTCCTCCTCCTCCTCCCCCTCCTCCTCCTCCTCCCCCCCACCTCCTCCTCCTCCTCACACCTCCTCCTCCTCCTCCTCCTCCTCATCCTCCTCCTCCTCCTCCTCCTCCCTCCCTCCTCCTCCTCCTCCTCTATCACCTCCTCCTCCTCCTCTCCACCTCCTCCTCCTCCTCCTCCTCCACCCTCATCCTCCCTCCCTCCTCCTCCTCCTCCTCTATCACCTCCTCCTCCTCCTCCTCATCCTCCTCCTCCTCCTCCTCCTCCTCACACCTCCTCCTCCTCCTCCTCCTCCACCTCCCTCCTCCTCCTCCTCCACCTCATCCTCCTCCTCCTCCTCCTCCTCCTCTATCACCTCCTCCTCCTCCTCCTCCTCCTCCTCTTCCCTCCTCCTCATCCTCCCCCTCTCCTCCCTCTATCACCTCTTCCTCCTCCTCATCCTCCTCCTCCTCCACCTCCTCCTCCTCCTCCTCCTGCTCCTCCCCCCCCCCCCCCCCTCCTCCTCCTCCTCTATCACCTCCTCCTCCTCCTCCTCCTCCTCCTCCTCCATCACCTCCTCCTCCTCCTCCTCCTCCTCTATCACCTCCTCCTCCTCCTCCCCCTCCTCCTCCTCCTCCTCATCCTCCCCCTCCTCCTCCTCCTCTATCACCTCTTCCTCCTCCCCCTCCTCCTCCTCCTCCTCATCCTCCCCCTCCTCCTCCTCCTCTATCACCTCTTCCTCCTCCTCCTCTCCATCAGTGCTACTTTTATGACGTTAATAACTCCCACAATGCCCTCTGTTTTCCCATCACTCCTCAGCTCTGTACTTCACCTTTAATCTCACCTTTCTCGTGTTGATGGATTATTTCCTTTTTCTAAAACATCCTTTAAGTGAGAAGTGATATTTCCAGTTGCATAAGATCAAGAAATGTTTTATTGATAATGAATCAAAGAATCCTGCAACTAGTTGGCTATTTCTACTCACTTTATTTAATTTTTTTAAAAATTTAATTCACATCAGAACCACTCAGTATTTCTGATTGGCTCGAAATATTAACTTTAATACCCACGGATGCGTTTGTCGGACATCTTTAGTTCCTCTACCGATGAATAATACAAAATATAATAAGATAATAATGTATTATTACAGCTCAAGCTGCAGCATGAAGTCATTTAAATGAGCTCCACCTTCACCAGCTGCAACACATTAAAGCGTCATTAATCATAATGCAATAACTTCTGTATGTGGTTGGTTTGTCCGTTCTGGGCCACCGTAGCTGATAAAAACACAATAAGTCTTTGAAAACATATTTATTAATATTATAATCCATTTCTGCCAGTAAATCACACAAAATGCTGAAAAGTTTTTTAATACTACTTTTACTGAAGTAAAACATCAGAGTACTTCTTCCTCCAGGTGTTTGTCTTCAGTTGTAATTGATTGAGCCTGTAAACAACAGCAGGTAAACAACAGCAGGTAAACAACAGCAGGTAAACAACAGCAGCTGTTTCAGCTGAGGAGCTCGAGACTGCTGGCTTTGAGTCGTCAATAAAAAGAAGAAAGGAAACGATGAATGTGCGTTTTTTAAATCAGTTACAAGGAAAATCTGAATGAAACTAAATTCAGGGAAGTGATGACGAATGATGTCTGACTACAGAGAGGGACCTGTCACTCAAAGACAGAAGAAGGAGGAGGAGGAGGAGGAGGAGGAGGAGGAGGAGGACGAGGAGGAGGAGAAAGAGGAGGAGGAGAAGATCAAACCACGGCTCAGAACGACCAGGAGTTCGATCGGTGACGGATTAGTGTTATCAGGCCACCTGTGTGTGTGTGTGTGTGTGTGTGTGTGTGTGTGTGTGTGTGTGTGTGTGTGTGTGTGTGTGTGTGTGTGTGTGTGTGTGTGTGTGTGTGTGTGTGTGTGGGAAAAATTAGAATCCTGAAAAAGAAAACGGTCTCTGTAATTACTGCAGATCAGCGTCTGACCTGCAGACAGAGAGAAGAGACAGATGACTCTCTGTCTCTCTGTCTCTTTGTCTCTTTGTCTCTTTGTCTCTCTGTCTCTCTGTCTCTCTGTCTCTCTGTCTCTCTGTCTCTCTGTCTCTCTGTCTCTCTGTCTCTCTGTCTCTCTGTCTCTTTGTCTCTCTGTCTCTCTGTCTCTCTGTCTCTTTGTCTCTCTGTCTCTTTGTCTCTCTGTCTCTTTGTCTCTCTGTCTCTCTGTCTCTTTGTCTCTCTGTCTCTTTGTCTCTTCTCTCTTTGTCTCTACGTTCTCTGAAGCTCCATCCCTCAATGCTACGACCCCGCTACGGTTTCTAAAGTATATTAAACACAGGAGCTCGTGGCCAATGGGAAGCTGTGTCTCTCTTAGGAAATATTTTCTTCCTCCTGAAGTTAAACGTACTTTGTCTTCGTCTTCGTGTACTTCCTGTTTGATATTTATTAGACTGAGGTCATCTTCTGTGTTTGACTCTCCAATGAGACGACTCCGGGGTCAAAGGGCGCCGCGACACCGAGCGAGAGACATCGGACACTTAGTCACTTAGTCGGATTTAAAAGTACAAAGTTCACAGAACAACTCACACGTGTTTTAACTAAAGAAACAAACACACAAACAACCGTTTCTCTCTGAAGCCTTTAACTCACTCAGCTTCTTATACAAGTTTTAAAAAACATTATACACATATTTATTAAAAATAAAACAACCTTCATGCTGTCGCATCAGAAAGATAGAGACATACGGACCTTTTTTTTTAATCTAACTTTGCCACCTGTCCCTTTTATTGCCCCTTGCTGCCCTCAGTGCTGCAGCTACCTGAGTGAAGTGATGTCACACGGCTGCTGCCCAACGTCCTTTTTGTCCCCTGCCTGCACCCGTAGAGCTGAGCTGTAGTTTAACTGTAATGGGGCTGTGGGGAGGGAGAGCAGATGGGGCATAAAACCAACGCAGCACACATCGGGGACCAGTGTGTGTGTGTGTGTGTGTGTGCGTGTGTGCGTGTGTGTGTGTGTGTGTGTGTGTGTGTGTTATGTGACATCTCAGGTGTAAATCAGAAGCTCGCTGTGCTACTGGCTGATGGTGGAAGAGGAGTTATTGTGATCCATCTTCAGTTATAGAGTTCCTCAAGGCTCGATTGTGGTTCCACTTCTGTTCATTCTCTACATGCAGACGCGTTCTCAAATTATGCAAATTAAGATTTAAACCAGGCGGCAAGCTCCGGTTCTGAAGTCAAAGCTTCATGTGTTCAAGCTGCATTCTCTCTCCTGACCACCAGGGGGCGACTCCTCTGGTTGTATAGAAGTCAAAGCTTCATGTGTTAAAGCTGCATTCTCTCTCCTGACCACCAGGGGCGACTCCTCTGGTTGTATAGAAGTCTATAGAAAATGACTCTACTTCTCTCTTGATTTATTCCCTCAGTAAACATTGTAAACATGAGTTTATGTCTCAATCTCTAGTTTCAAGTCTTCTTCAATACAGCATGATGTTCATTTAGTAAATTATGGTCCATTTAGAGTCAAACAGACCATAAAGCAGGGGATGCTTTAGGGGCGGGGCTACAGGGTGATTGACAGGTCTCTACGTCCTCCTCAGTCCACATATGGTCACTTCCTGTTCACTGGTTGGGAAAAACAAAGATGGCGACTTCTTATATATAGTCTATGATGTAAACACAACTTTCTTCTTCTTCTTCTTCTTCTTCATCTTCTTCTATTATTTTTATTATTATTATTATTATTTTTATTATTATTATTATTGTTATTATTATCATGCACCCCTACGTAAACAATTCTGCCTAATGTGTTTCTAAGGAATCGTACCCGCTCCTGCATCCTGTCCACAGCGTGTGAATGCACCTGTTTGTGCTCCACCCAAAGCCTCCACCGGTTATCCATCATATTCCGGCTCCTTCAGAGCGTCTGCGTTAACCATCATCGTCGTCATCTGTCGCGGCCCCGTAGGCCGGCTGAGCCGGGCGTCTGGCAGGGAGCGGCGGGGCGGCGAATCCAACGCACCCGGGCGGAAAGAATCAGAGTTTACACAACGGCGAGGCGGAGAAATTAAAGATGATTTTTATTTTCTTTATCTGGAGGAGAATTCATTACCTAGCAGAGGAGCGGGAGCTGAGCGCTGTCAGCCAAGAATAATGACTTGTCTAACTGATAGGGAGACACACACACACACACACACACACACACACACACACACACACACACACACACAGAAATATATACACTCTTACTACAAAGACCGTCATACACAACGTCAACAAACACTTTCAGACTCAAACACAGTGTCAAATAACGCACATACACTTTCTCTTCGTACACACACACACTCACATATCTTTGCCACTACACACACAACACACGCACAGACACACACAGTAATACACACACTTGACATGCTATATTTAAGGCTCTTTGTTCTCACATGAAACAATAAAGCCCACAATGTTACAATGTGTCATTTAGACTGGCTGCAGTACAATGAGAGGTCCTCTAAAGGACCCTGGTGCTCAGAGACACTACCTCTTTAGTCCACAGGGGGCGCTAGAACCACCACCTGGTGCTCAGAGACACTACCTCTTTAGTCCACAGGGGGCGCCAGAACCACCACCTGGTGCTCAGAGACACTACCTCTTTAGTCCACAGGGGGCGCCAGAACCACCACCTGGTGCTCAGAGACACTACCTCTTTAGTCCACAGGGGGCGCCAGAACCACCACCTGGTGCTCAGAGACACTACCTCTTTAGTCCACAGGGGGCGCCAGAACCACCACCTGGTGCTCAGAGACACTACCTCTTTAGTCCACAGGGGGCGCTAGAACCACCACCTGGTGCTCAGAGACACTACCTCTTTAGTCCACAGGGGGCGCTACAACCAACACAATATAAGTTCTTCAAAGTAGCTTTAATATAATTTTTTTGCAGCATAAACTCAAGCGAAATGCTGAAATTTCTCTGAAGTTTGAACGACCGTCTGCCAGACTGGTGGCGTTTAACGACAAGAAGTGCATTCTGGGAAATATAGGATCCAGCATTTTTGGAGCTTGTCCCGTATAGCAGCATTTCTTTCTTTTTTATCAACTTCATGGACATGCAGTGATAAATCTCTGGTGTGGAACTTTTAATAAATACTATTTCATGTCATCCTATATTTTTTAGACACAGCACACATTTACAGAATTATATATTCCTGCTGATATTCAGGACTCCGTGCATGCTGCGTGAATCCAAACGTACACACACTTAGTTTGAATGATAAATAAAACACACACTCACTTACCTACACACACACACACACACACACACACACACTCCCTCTCTCCGTCGGCGTCGGTAATAACCTCTCGGCGCCCCGATCCAGAGGAAATCAGCTGGAATGTGAAATTGAAAACAAACAGTCATTTCAGATAGTGAAGCCTCTCCGTCTCCCTCTCTGTTTGAAGCCCACAGATTGTCCTCAGATCATATCCAGATATACAGTGTAGCTCTGTTCCCTAAATCCCTATCTAATAGACAACTCATACATAACAGGACGCAGCCAAGAGGCGCTCGCTTGTTCTGTAGATACGAGGCCCAAACCTCCCCTTCGCTCCTCGTGACGGAGGACGAGCATTTTTATATACATATATATGTATATATATATATATATATACACGATCATATATATATATATATATATATATATATATATATATATATACATATATATGTATATATATATATATATATACACGCATATATATATATATATATATATATATATATCTCCTTCAGGAGGAGAACAACATTTAAGTTGATAATGAATGCATTTCATACACCTTGCTTTTTGTATATAAAAAGCAAGGTGTATATATATATACATATATGTAAGTGTAAGTTTACTGCTATATTTCTATCTTCTACATTATATATATATACATATATATATATATATATATACAAAAAGAAAGGTGTATGAAATGCATTCATTATTAATATATATATATATATATATTTCTCTATATTATCTTCTATATTTATATATATAATATATATATATATAAATATATATATTAATACATAATGAATGTAAGCTTACTGCTATATTTCTGTCTTCCACATTTATATATATATATATATATAGCATATATGATATACAAAAAGCAAGGTGTATAAAATGCACTCGGTATTAATATATATAAATAAAGAATAATGAGTGTAGATTTACTGCTATATTTCTATCTTCTTATATATATATATATATATATATATATATATATCATATATATATAAGGTGAATGAGACGCATTGATTATTAATTATAAGCTCTCGGCTCTTCTCCTGAAGTTTAAAGCTCCGTCTGATGGAACAATCGACCCGGAGACATTTGATGGGAATATCTGCTCCGTCTTCTTATTGTCGATTCCCTAATAACACCTCTCGATACATGTTTCATAACTTTATTTATTAACGCTGTCACGGGCATTAAGACTTCTCTATAATCTAGTGAACGATCCATGTTCATGCTCTGATTGGAGTTTGATCTCCTGATTTCTTTTTTTATTTATTTCTTTTTTGTCACATTTGATATCTTCTAATTATCTTGTTGTTATTTCCTGTTAAATGATTCGTCTAATTGTTCTTCTATTGTATTTTTTTATCACCGAGGACCCCTTATGAAACATGTGGTGATTCTAATCAAAATAAATTAAAACAAATGAATAATGAGGAACGGAAAGGCAATTTCAGGACATTTTAAAATATATTCTAACCAAAGTTTACTCGAGGGGAAAACACAAACTCTCACTGTCAACAGCTTCCATGTGTGACTGTGATGTGTTTGTCCTCCTCTCAACACATCGTTTCCTCTTGAATACATAAATATATTAAAAAAACATGAATATGTAGTTTCATTAGTAGTTTCACTACTTAATTACTGCTCACTGTAGTTTCATATCCAACAAACAGGAGGAAATAGTGTGTTTGTTGGGGACTATTTTCTGCGGTGGATTCATTTTTGGTGCACGTCTTATATGGAGACATCTCCACCCATCTCTGTATCTCCACCCGTCTCTGTATCTCCACCCGTCTCTGTATCTCCACCCGTCTCTGTAGCTCCACCCGTATCTGTAGCTCCACCCGTCTCTGTAGCTCCACCCATCTTTGTAGCTCCACCTGTCTCTGTAGCCCCACCCATCTCTGTAGCTCCACCCATCTCTGTAGCCCCACCCATCTCTGTAGCTCCACCTGTCTCTGTAGCTCCACCCATCTATGTAGCTCCACCTATCTCTGTAGCTCCACCCGTCTCTGTAGCTCGATCCATCTCCGTAGCTCCACCCATCTATGTAGCTCCACCCGTCTATGTAGCTCCACCCATCTCTGTAGCTCCACCCGTCTATGTAGCTCCACCCATCTCTGTAGCTCCATCCGTCTATGTAGCTCCACCCATCTATATAGCTCCACCCATCTCTGTAGCTCCACCTTTCTCTGTAGCTCCACCCATCTCTGTAGCTCCACCTGTCTCTGCAGCTCGACCCGTCTCCATTGCTCCACCCATCTCTGTAGCGCCACCCGTCTCCGTAGCTCCGCCCGTCTCTGTAGCTCCGCCCCCTCCGATCAGTCGCTCCTCGACTGGTAAACGTTGCGACGCTGTCATCTTGCGTTTTGATTCCCACATCAGCATCACTGATGGAGTCACCGCCGGGCTCCCGAGGTCAGGGTGGAGGAGGGAGGAGGTGTCAAAGGTCGCACAAAGCAATTTATTAAGCAAAAATGACAAAAGAGGGTGGAGTAAGTGGGCGCCGACACCAGAAACAGAGAAACAGCAGGAGGGTTATTGTCTCCGTCACCACGCCGGGCGTCTGCAGCGTTTACTCGTAGAACCAGAGTCACCTCTAGGTTACTGAGAGGAGACGTTAACATGGTGTTATATTCTTCATGTAATCAGGATTATTTAATCTCTACTTCTTCACGTTGTGAGCTTCTATAAGCTGCACAGCTCTTTCATCTCATAGTATTTATTCATACATTTGCAATTTTCTTCGATACAGCTTTTATTTAAATTCCGATGTCTTACATGGTCCATGTTCCTGGACTTTAGAGGATACGTTGTAACAAGTAAAGTAATTTATTATAATCCAAACTCCCTGGTTTTGTTGAGTAATTAAACCTAAAAACTAAGAAAACCTCCGTTGGAAGTTTAATTTAAGTTTAATCATCAGCATGTTTTTGGTTCTTCCTGAGAGGAGTGAGAGGAGGAAGGAGATGAA
>JACSYO010000968.1:0-25443 GCA_016806645.1 Ophiodon elongatus | reverse complement strand
ATATATATATAAACATATCTTGTGTGGTTAATAATAATAATAATAAAGCTTCCCCCCCCCACCACCAGCCTCCTCCTCCTCCTTCTTCTCCTCCTCTCGCCTCATTTTTCTTTTTTAAATGATCCGCTATAGACCGCTTGATTTTTGGATTGCGGTAACAGCTAGATGGATTTTTTTTGTCAAGTAGTCTGCCATATGTACATGTGCATCGTGCACTGTTCACCGCTGCATCCACACATGGTGTTTAAAAAGTCTCAACCTGTACACATAAAAACAGGTGCATGATCGTGACGCAGAAAAGCATCCTGGGAGCATCTCTGCCCCGAGTGCGCAAATGCGGTCCCACAAGCATGTGGTTGTGGGACTTGTCGGGATGACTATTGAGGCTTTGGAGCCGCGGATAGAATAGACAGTGGCTGATGTCTCAGCTCCATAATGATCATCATGCACCAACACATTCTGGAGCCCTGCAGGTGATAACCAGCCTAATATCTTTGGTGCACACCGAGGGATAAATATCGTTCTTGTGCACTTTTCTGTTGCATATTTCCACAGCAGTTTCACATGGACTCCGGTTTCTTCCTGCTCTTGAAATGTTTGAATGCAGACCAGATGTAGCTTGTTGTTCCACCCAGCTGTAAATCTGGCCCTGGGCCCAGTTAGTTTTAGTCCTGTGAAGATGTGGGAGCCAGGCCTGTGAGGTTTGCAGAGCCATGCTGACTAGGGCTGTTGTCTCAAGGCAGCTGAGTTCAGACACTTGGCAGGATGGTTATATAAACAGAGGTGTATCCTGGACTGATGTGATCTGCTCTCAATGTTTTCCTGGGTTTTTAGAGGGCTTAGGTGCTGAGCAGCCAGCGGTGTTGACATCACTTTCTAAACCGTAGGTCTGATTGCCAACTTTTCTGTGGATCATTATTGGATCAGGCTTATCAAAATTCTCTCAAAAGCTTGTTGATATTGTATTTAGTTGTCAAAATATTGACTAATGAACTTCAAAAAGACAACAACCGTTGGGCCAAACATCACAAAACTTGTGGGATATGTCCACAATATTACCTGAAACATACCCTAAAGGTTTAATTTAAATCGACCTCTAGGGGGCGCTATATATGCATGACTGTTGCACAACACAAATCGGACTATAAATCAGTAATTGTTTGTCCAATCAATACAACAACTTGATATGTTTCATGTCTATGTTGAACCGTGTTTGAACTATTTTTAAATTGTGTAGTAGGGGGTGCCACTAGTACTAAACGTGCATGCGCCTGGCGCAAGTTTGTCCATAAATCAATGACCGTTTGTCCAACCAAAATTGCTGTCTGTTTTTAATTAAGCTGTTGAAACCTGTCTCCCAAATTCCCAAAAGGATTACTGGCAGGGCTTCATACATTGTCACGATGAAACAACTGTGTGATTGGTCTAACTCCTTCTTCAGACCGACTCAAACCAGCCAAAGTGACATTTCTCAGCTTTGTGAAGCCCGGAACTTGCTGCTGATTTTTTTTTTTGGCAGTTGAAATCCCTCTTTCTGTTAAGCTAAAAGGGCCTGAATCTGTATCGGCCCCTTGCTGCTGTATTTTCTACTAATAGATGGCTGAAAGACAAAACTTTCTATAGTTAACCTCTTCTACTCCCTGTGGACGCCGGCGTCCTCGGTCAACTTGGCTGTCTTTCAGAGGCTGTAGCAGGCTCCGTTTTAGAGCTAGAGTGATGGTACAGGTACCATATGAAAACCTAAAGAATCTGTACGTACCAACCATGCTAGCTTGTCAGGAAGGAGGCTAAGTAACTCTCTGTTAACTTTACAGTTAAGCTAAATCTTGGCGAGGGGAAAAACTGGCATGGCCATATTCACATGGGTCTAGTGGTGCAAAGGATCCTAAAACTCACGGATCGGATCAGCACAAAAGAAAAAAGGAAGCAAATATAACTTTTAGATCCCTGGTCACGTTTTTTTCGCTGCTGATACTAATTGCCGATCATTGCTGATCTATATTTTTGTTTGGTTATAGCAGCTGGTCTACAAGGCTCCAGACTATATATTTTGCCACCGCCCCAAAAATAACGCTCTGAAGTCATTAAACCAAAAGTTCTACTTTTTATACTTTTACTTAGTTTTTTTTCCTTCATAAAACACAATTCAAATGATTAGGAAATTAAAGATTGTATTCTAATGGGTTAAAACAAATGTTGTCAGTAGTAGTGTTACTGATGTATTATAATCTGCTTACAGCGAGTGTAAACGGCTCATGAGTCATCTCCAATATCTATTTTATATTCATGTGAAAACATCTGGATTTATTCTAGTTCATCACCAACACTACGTTTCACTAGATTACATTGAACACATCATGAGAACGTTATCATTTACCTTCAGCCAGTACTCATGTTCACTGAGCAGAGCCTGAACGCATCATAATGTAACTGAAGTGAACCTCTGTTGGTTCTCCGTTAGCGGTGCTGCTAACGTTACTAGCTCTGCTCCTGTTGCTTTCAACACTGATTGGTTGTTGACAATGTCACATTAGCCTCGTTCAATTTGACCTGCGTCTCGCCTGGAAAGTGGACGAGAGCAGGCCACAGCAGCATCAGGGGGTAATGACAACAAGCTGCCTTCAAAGAATACACAGGAAGTTAAAGGAAAAGTTACATCCTGTTAGATCTGTAGGCTACTTGTAGTTTGCAGACCTCGTTCGGATTCATGTGTTTGTAAATATATATTTATGTAGAAATGTATGTGGATCTGCATTGTATGCTATCCTTTGTTCTTTTGATGTCTGCCTGTAAAACACTTTGCTGTTTGTTTTGATGTTATATACAGAAGCTTTATTATTATTATTATTATTATTATTATTATCAACCACACAAGATATGTTTTTAAAATTAAACCTTCATTGCACAACATGAGACAAATGGCCAACAATCGAGCCTTAATTATTACAGTTACACAGAAAATTAGGATTTTTTACAACACGTGGTGTGCGTTGTCAAATCTAAGAGCCAATCAGCTCTTTGATCCGGCGACAGCCAGACGCTTCCCATCATGCATTGGGTCATGGAGTCGGTGGAGAGCAACTGCGGTGCCTGGCTCTAAAAACTACGACTGCAGTCAGGATCAAGTCTGACACAAATCTACCCAGCATGCATTGTGCGGCGATTGCAGGTTTGATTCTGTGCAGGACTGGCTCATCTCGCACGAGCCTAATATGAGAAATCAGTGAGTAGAAAAACATCAATGATGTCCTGATCTCATATTTTACTGAATATTGGAAGACAATGGTAAAACTTTATTTCACACTGCGGTAGCTGACGTTAAACTCTGTCATTAATCTGCGTTTCACATGTGTGCCGAGCCCCGAGGGAGATCCATATCGATCAAGGATCAGTCGTGGGCCGTTACACCACTTGGTGTCTTGTAGAGTTGTTCCGATACCAGTTTCAGAAATGCCTTGGATAAAGCCTAAAATGGTGGATCGGGTATCAGTGAGTACAGTCGATGCACCGATCCGATATCAACTCAACTCAACTCAACTTAACACGAGTCACTCGCTACCCGATCCATACCGCCTGCCTTCAGTGGAAATGCACGTCTGCAAACTAGGACGACACACCTGTGGTCAAACACTCTCGTGCATCCTATTTTTTACTCTGATAATCGCTACGCCCCCATCTAGTAGGAGCGAAGTAAGAAAATAACTTCCTCCCCATTTCCCAAACCAAAGTTTCAGTTCGGAAAAAGTATTTATTACTTAACTTAATTAACTTAAAATTATCAATAAACTGAAACAATGTGACTCAGGTTGAACCAAGGCCAAAACAACATTTAAAATCTATCTGCCCACAAATGCTGGCTAACCCTGAATGAAATGAACAAAAGATATTCACTAAATCTGGCTCCCTAGGATAATGCAGAAACAGGAGAAAAGAGTTCACCCCGACAGCTTCAGTGCTATTACAAACAAAAACATTACCATACGAGTTAAATACTTACAAAAGCAACTAGGGCACAAATCTAACAAGAGTCTTCAGAAATAATCACAGGTTACAGAACAAATCGCTTTGGAGGCCGAGGACAGAACGCTGCTGCTGTCAAACTGCTCTCACTAGACTTCTGGAGACCCAAGCATTTCAAAAAGAACTTGTTGAGAGGGGGAAAAGGGAAAAGGGCGAGAACAGATGGGCTGCAACTCACTTAATCTTCCTATTATTTTCTTGATGAATCAAGTGTTTAGACTCTATCTAAAATGTACATACAAAAAAATTTGGCTTTCAGGTAAGAAAACGAGGACATGGCGGCATAGATAAACATGCTCCTGCCGAGAGGAAAGCATAATACATCAGTAAGTGGTACAAGAAGACAGACAGTCAGCCATGCTTGCCCTGCTAGCAGTGCTCTGCAAACGGACCTTGAACTTGGGCTACTGAAAGAATTAAGGTAGCTGACGTACGACAACAGTCAGCAACTGAAAGTAATTTGTGATAAAATAACAAACTAACAAGAGAATAGGGGACGATGGAGAGAGGATTGACGAGGCTGAAATCCAAATACAACCTACGGAGAAAGCTGCAACTGAGCTGCTAAAACTGAACCGACGGACTTGGAGGGCCGCTCCAGACTTAGAAAATATCAGAATCCACGGAGTTGGAGTGCGAGCCAAGACTTCCCCGTCAGTCGTTTCAAGGAACACATTGCGCCCTGATGCCAAGGATGCTTTGGTCCCCTCACACTGGTCCATTGTGGCCAAAAAATACAAAATGAAAGAGGAAATATTGAGGCTGGCTTGGCAGAAGCAGGGTTTTCAGCATCTTGCTAAAATGGTAAAGCTCGAGCAAGACTATGCACCTGATGTTTTGAAAGGCAAAGGGAATACGCTGAAGCAAAATTGCCTTCAAAGGAGAAGTAAATCTGATTTCAAACTCTGTTCCAGGAGAGTTTTCATCAAATACTCAGTCTCTTTTGGAACATGTCAGACTTTAATTGTGGCGCAGGATATCGGGGAAGCAGGGAAACACTAGCAGTATTTTGGACAACAAGGAAAGGCTTTAGGCGCCAGGAACTAGTGTGACTGTAAGTCTAGGGCTTTTGATTTTCATTTATCCACTATTTCTTTGATTAGTCAATTAATCTAACCACTAATTTATCAATTATTCAAAAGATGCTTTTCTTAGATTAGTATACAACAATTAACTTACCCAAAATGAATAACAAAACTTGTCAGATCTCTGATCAGAAAAATACTTGCTCTCGGTTTGTGCTTGACAGTTGTGCTGCTGTGATGAGCCATTTCCAATTAGCAGAGCTCACGGAGCACCACGTTGTTGGGCCTCTGTCTAAAATACTTCCACACTTTAGACGGCAAAGGTGAACTTGTAGCTGCAGCTTAGACGTAGACACTTGCTGCGCATTGATGAATGTTATGCAAATTGCATCTTGTTATTATTGCCCCAGCCCTAAACAGCTGGACACTGGATTGATTGTCAATAGAACCGCTAAAGTGAAGATGACGGCGGCGTCGTCGTCATTAGTTACAAACAGGCTTGGTAGTGAGCAACATGCTAACGTGCTGTTGGATTCAGTGTTTTTGTGTTTTAAACTGAGCCAGACCAGAGAATATTTGGTGAAAACGGGTAGCTGATGTTGTTCTGCCCTCATGGCGCTCCATGAAGCGTGCTGCTGTTTGTAGCCCAGGTGGAGGGAGCACTACGCCAGACTTGTTTTTTTTATATGGTACATTGCCCTTCATATTAAACTGCATATGAAGACTGCTCTCGTTAATTTGGCATGCAGTTAACACACCTGTCCTACTCCTGGTGTTTTGGAAGAAGGAAATAACGGGAGTAACAGGCAAACCAGCTTTAATAGTGACATTTTTAGTTTGTAAATAAGTGACGTGTGATGGATCTCATTTTTGATAATGTTGAGAGAGGTTCATGTTGATTTTGAAAGTGACTGATATATTTTTGGGAAAGTAACTGACGCATATTTAAAAACCGTTTAAAGAAACGCTAAAGTGTTCCATTTGGTAACTGTGTTACCGGACTGATGTGATCACTGTAAGCCAGGGGTGTCAAACTCAATCACAGAGGGCCAAAATTAAAAACTGGGACTACATTGAGGGCCAAACCGGGTCAACATTTATTAAACGGGATAGAAAGGATATTGCATAAAGTGCAAAAACGAAACCTATTTCGATGGCTACATTCTTCCTTTATGCACATGTGGCAGAGCCAGATGTTTGGCACCTTTTCTCTGCTGCCAGTTCATTAATGTTTGGGGTTATAAATTCTGTGCTGTGGAAACCCTCAAGATGGAGTGAAGGTGTGCATCAGTGAGACGACTCCTGTGTGGGTTCTTGTTCACCTTCATCACAGAGAAAAACTGCTCACACCGTATGTACTTCCAAACATGCAGAGCAGCATGGAGGCGGAGCTGAGGCCTCGTTTCAGGGATGAAGCTTGTGAAACTGTGCAGCGCCCACAGAGTCATACTTTGCTTCGAGTGTGTCCTTACACTGGAGGCCTCCTGGTGGATGATACAGTGATACGCTGTCAGCTCACCTGCACATTTCTCCTGCTGCATCTTCTCCCTCATCCTCCCCACTAGATAGACTAATAGAGGAGCGGAAATGTGCATCTGGATTTGCAGGTCTTGGCATGCTAGCTGTTGCAGTGCATTTTGGGACTTTTAGTATCAGCGGTGTTCGTCCTATATACCGGCGAGCCAGTTATGATAGACATATGATATTTTCTCGAGGGCCGGATATAATTGTACCAAAGGCCTTGAGTTTAACTGTACCTCACAGTGGGTTGTTCTGTTAGCTAGAAGCTTTTTGTATGTTCCTCAGCTTATATTCAAACCTTTTGCTCTCTGCTGTGTTTATTCAACATCAGACAGAGTTGATTTGACTCCAGAGGAAACAGCGCTCGTGCTTTTTGTTTCATTTAAAATATTTGCCAGGGTCATTTCCATTCAATCCCAGCCTTTAACTTGCAGAAAATTAAGCGTATGTTAGGTGTAGGAGCAGAATGAGTGGGCAGCTGCTCCTTGCTTGGATTGTAATGTCCTTCTGCCATTGGCCTGAGGCAATTCTTTTCTTTTCAAGGTGCACGTTCATCATTTTGTATCTTAGTCAACATAAAACTGCTGTTTAGGTCTGTGCACAGCAGCATTGGTAGAAACGGCAGCCGCAGCAGCCGGAGTTCATGGGAAGTTAGTTTGCTGATGGTAGCTGGTTTCATTTGGCGTGATGAATAGAGCGCCTGACATAAAAATAAGGGTGAATCAACAATTCTGTTTTGACTCGCAGACACGGTCAGTCAGCAGACATTTAGTAGAGGGTCTGACAAACCTAATTTAATCTGAAAATAGAATTAATAAGTAGAAGTGTTCATTGTGTGTGATTATGGTTAGAGAAAATAAGGTTGTCAAGAGTAAAGTCTTATCTTAATACTGTCTAAAGCTAATTTATATTTGACCACCATGCAATACAATACATAGTATAATTCACAATGAGTCTACCAGTCTTTGTTGAGTAATTAGTTACCCACCCTCGGGTCCGTGTGAGAAAAGCCTGTTTTCACCCACAGCTTGGCCAGAAGGTCACATGCAGTGGAAAGGGCATTTGAGTTTTAGTTGGCCCACCTTCAAGTTCTACAGTAATCTCCTCAATCATATAAAGAAGAAAGCGTAAGATCATTGTCTTAAGTATCTGTCAAGCGCTTTTTGTCTGCGCCGGTCAACAAGTAATTCTGCTCATCTGCTTTTTTCGGAATTTAATCCGAATAATCGATTAGCCTATATGTCAAAGTCGTTGGTTGCAACCCTGCGGATGGTTGGTTGACCGATCGGAGCACCCTCACATAAAACCTCACCGTACTCTGGACTGTGTTTAAGTGATAGATGAAGACGAAGCAGTAGATGACTGAAACCCAAAGGTAAGGCTGGACTTGACCTAGCCTCGTAGACAACCAAGCTAAGGCAGGCACCCCTCTTCATCTTCATCAAGACTTCTGAAGTTACCACTAATAAGGTACCGAGGGCTGAGAGCGTGATACAGACCTTCACTTTTTAGGGCTAGGTTTTGAAACTCTACTTTTTGTTGCTGACCAAACGGCGTCCTTGGCATTTATTATATAACTGTCAAGTACTGAATGTCTGGGTAGATTTGTAGTAAGGGTGCTCCTTTCAGGGTTTTCTGGGGCAGATCACGAGAGGCCCCCTCAGCCGATACCAAGCACAGGGTTTTGAGTCCAGCCGGTTCCGTTATTGTTTTAACTTTGGATTTTAATCAAAGAGTTTTGATAGGCTCTTCATAAATTTGTGTGTTTGCGCGCTCAGCTGAGAGGTTGAGTCCTTGCTGAAGAGAGCCAAAAGCCGTTTTCAGTGTTCAGATAATAATGATCATATATTTCCAGGGATATTCCTGCCATTATATGGCTTGCCTGTAAACATATAAACAGCGTGGAGAGCATCTGAATGAGCTTTTAAAGAATTCATTTAGATAGCCTGGCAGTGTGATGTGTGACACGACAACGTTGGCCTTAAGTGTCCGTTTGCATGTAGTCCCGCCGTGCCAGCTGTTCCTTTTTACGCAGACTATTTCTATTCAGCTCTGTGACCACCGATCAGACTATTTTACAACCACTATCGGCCGATAACGATTGGTGGCCGTTCGATCAGAACCTTTGATTAGTTTATTTGTTCTCTGATCAGATTGTTCTTGATTTAGATAATTTCCATCCAAATGCAGCACAAATCGTAACTGAATTTCTAGAAAATTTAAAATAATGCAGAATTCCATCCTCTAATGTAACTGGGTCAATATTAGCAATCGGGGCTTCAAGATTAATATTCCAGTCAGGTGCTAAACCAAGAGGAAATTCAGAAATTACAAGAGTGGAAGGTTACAGTTTAATTAGGGCTGTGCGATATACCGGTTCAACCGGTATACCAGTTTCAAATTTCCATACGGTATGAATTTTTCATATACCGGTGCATAGCCGCAACAACTGTTGTCGCTCTTCGGCAGGCAGCAAAATCTATTGTTCACCGCTGAGGGCGCAGCGGTCGGAGCTACTTGTCTTACGGGTATTGAGACGGAGTCATGGTTATGACTTTATAACAACTATTAATAACCCATGACTAACGCTCTCTAACAGGAAACACCACGACACAACAGTTTGTGACACATAAACAATTTGTAACACTAATAATTGTACATTTATAAAATTACACTGCTGAACTGCATACTGGGTACAGACTTAGGACCCAGGGGAATGTAGGTGAAAAAAAACAAAACAGGAAGAGACAGAACGGAAGACAGCTACGGGAGCGGTGAACAGCGAGCGGTGAACAGCTGTTCAGTTGGCCGGCGGTCCTTTTCGGCGTCAATGAATGAATGTGTTTACTCGGAAAAAAAATACCGTGATATACCGTGAAACCGCCAGAATCTTACAAAATACCGTGATATGAATTTTTGGCCATACCGCCCAGCCCTGAGTTTAACCTTCAAATATCTTCAAATTTGGCACAAAATGAAAGATTAACTGATTTTTGATTTTGTTGGTCAAAGGCCACTGTGACCTCACGTCCATTCCATTCTCCTGAAAGTGACAACTCAGGGACACCTTGAGGGAATTTCTTCAAATTTTGCAAAAACATCCACTGAGCTGATTAGAGTTTGGTGATCAAAGGCCGCTGTGAGGCTGTAGTTCTAGTCGGTCTCTGCAGTGAAGTAGACGCTTCAGTGGACATTTAAGTCGCACACTTCACACATGTCATATTTTATCCGCTAAGTCTGTTTCCAACGCACTTTGTCGCATTTTTCTTTTATTGATACACCAACATTTCCACCTCCGCCAAGTGTAAAAACTTCTTTTAGATTTTCTTTTCTGTTCAGGTTTTTATCATCCACAAATTGAAAATGCACATTTAACGGATGGATTCATGGAGTTCATGCCTGGCCTTTACTATTTACACCTGGCAGTGGCTTTTTGTTTTGCCCAGTTAATGTGATACAGTAGTCACAAGTGACTGATGTGAACACTGACACCAGGTAAATATCACATGGTCATGTGATATTTGCCCACATAATGGCTTGACGAGTGCAACGTGAAACGTTGACCGGCATGCAGTGGACTGTCACAATGGGACAGGCCTCATCAACCTGTTAAGACACATTGATATGATATGTTGGTCCTTTGTAATGCTGCCTTCAGCAGAATCTAGTCATGGAAGACCGCTGCTGATTCTGCTGGTCTTATTATCTGATCACGGTAGAAAGTAAAGAAGAAAAGAGAGCAGAAGGGAGTAACATGTAGGGGACTATAGATGGGGGTGGACACACAGAGGTCAGTGGAGACAGAGACTTCCAAATAATGAGTTAAGAAAATGCCACCACCTGACTGGTATAAGAGGATCACATACTTGCACATAGTCCCTATCCATGCAAAAACACATGCATTGGTCTCTTCTGGGTTCCCATAGCTGTCCCCTGTCTTGTGAGCCTTGATCATTAGTGATGTCCTGCATACCCCAGAATCCTCTTCAGCAGCTCCCAGTGAGTACAGTAGCATCGTCAGAGCAGGACACTGGCACGTTTTCCAGTCGGTAAAGTTGTCTTGAGAGGCTACTGTCTGTGGAAAAACTGGTATTTCAAAATATTTTTGTTAATCTGTATGAATGTGCTCACAGAGCTTTAAGTAAACCCCCCGGTGTCCTCTGTAAAGCCACTGTGGTGCCAAATACATGCAAGTGGCTTCCTTTGTAGCAGTATTTCTGTGGTTTACCTCGCACTCATCGTGATGGAAGATTTTCAAAATCCTTTCTGTGAGTATTACATTATATTATAATATTTTGACATCTGATAAGCCTTTCAACGCAGTCAGCTGTTACTCCAACTGGACTATGTATTCCACTAAAATGTATTCATTTTCTTCTCTATTATTTCACTTGAAACTGTTTAGGTTAATTTTGCACTTTAGTTCCTTAACGTTAATTAAATGAGAAAGTACTCTGTGCTTTTCTTTTGCTTAATACAGGAGTAGACAAAATAGGTTTTACCATGTGACTATTTCGTATAGACTATTTATTTATTGAGTTACCAAAAAACATGCTATATTGAGATATGAAATTTGAATAGAAGATTTTGGACATATCGCCCAGCCCTACCTGGGACTTTAGCGAATCAATGAATTCTATCAACTTGGTCTACTAGAATTTAACCCCAGTTGAACCCTAAAGTTATGTATTGAGTTGGACTATTAAGAATGGATCATTTTGATAGAGAAACACTACTGATGGATAAAAAGTGTTTCTATGGCTTTATTGGTGTTATGTTGACTGTTTGTACATTTACTGTAAAGTAACTTTTCATGTTCCTAAGCACCAACTACTGCAGTTGTGTATTTTTTGCTGCAGTTAGAACTAATAGGGTGAGGAAAATGAATCACAAAGTCGTATATTAGGATAGCATAATTTGTTGTCACAACCCATCCCAATGTACATGTATAAATAAGCTATGGAGTTGCATCAAGAGGTGAAATATGCTACATTGTTTCTGTGCTGTGAGGACAGATCAGGAACATAGCTGTTCTCTTTTTTTGCTTCCAGGCGTTCTCCCCCTCTCTGTTCCTGTAACAGTATCTGTATTGTTTGGTGGTTGCAGTATTCTCATAAGTCATTGTGTGTTTTGTTACATAACACTGACTTCCTGTTGCCAGTTGGTGGCGCTATGACTATGAGTTGCTATTGGCATGAAGCATGTCAAGTTTGTGGCAAATATGATCAAGTACAGATGAGTTACAACAGCTTGTTGTTTAATGGCGAGTTCTATAAATGCTTCGCAAAGCCACGGCAACGCCCTTTCATGAAAAATCCACTTTTCATTGCAGATCTTCAGATTTCACTAACCCATTCTGAAGCCGTTTGATGAAAACCCCAGTAGGAGTAGGAGTACAGCGCCTGGAAATTGACAGAAATACACGGAAAATTCATACACAATTAAAAATGGCTGACTTCCTGTTGGGTTTCGAGCATTGCCCCAAGAGACTTCTTTTACAGTCTGCATGTACCAACAGAATGTTCTAGGTGAAACCTACCTCGAGGGCTGCTTTATCAAAACATTAGATTACAAATGTTAGCACTTTAAATGCATGTGCAAAGTTTCATTTGTTTTCAACTATCAATAATACTAATAATCACCTGAAGAACAATAGGGGGCCTAATGAGGAACAAGGAGATGATAAAGTGAACGAAGATGAGAAGAGCAACACCTCTAACACACACACAAACACACACGGTCAGTCCCAGAGATCTGTGGTCAACGTTGGTGGTGCAACAGTCTGCCTGAGGTGATGGCCTCACATCAAGAGTCTGAGTCGAGGCAGAGGTGTGTGTGAGAGTAGAGGAAGGGCCCTCGGCCGACTTACAAGGCATGCAGGAGGGAAAAGGACAGAAGTAGGGTAATCTGTGAGGATAAGCAGAGCTGCCCTCCTTCCTGTGGAGCTGCGTGTGTTTGCGTTTGGAAACTTGCGCCTTAGCACATGCTGAGCTGGCCGACTGAACACACACACACACACACACACACACACACACACACACACAGAGGCCTCAGGAGAAGGGTGGGAAAGGTGTGTGTGTGGCACACTGTCACCATAACTTATAGCCCAGTTTAAAGAGACCATGTTCTATCTGACTGTGTTTAGACATGAGGGCCAACATCACTATTTCTATTCATCTATTTTGCAAAGGCCCCTGTTGCTGCATTTTTTCGGCCGCCCAATACAGTTGTGATTGTTTAAAAAGAACTAGAAACAAGCGCGTGTTTTCCCTTCAATAGAGTGTTAATTGGTGGAGCTTTCTTTCGCGCTTGTGTGTGTGTGTGTGTGTGTGTGTGTGTGTGTGTGTGTGTGTGTGTGTGTGTGTGTGTGTGTGTGTGTGTGTGTGTGTGTGTGTGTGTGTGTGTGTGTGTGTGTGTGTGTGTGTGTGTGTGTGTGTGTGTGTGTGTGTGTGTGTGTGTGAACGCGTCGCCCTGGCCAGCGTTGCATTTCACATACAAATATTGCAGCGAGCTCTGTCTGTGTAAAGTTCAAAGTGACGACACGGTCTAACTCCCAGCAGAAGAGGAGACAGCTAGCAGTTAGCGACATGGTACGGCACCCACCTATCACTCAAAGTGTTTGAAAATAGTTTAAATGGATGAGTTATATACAAAATGTACCCCCGTTCAGGTGTGTGAACAGGCAAAAGAGCTATAGAGACCAAAAGCGTTTTTTTTACCAGGCTGTAAACATGTTTCTTTCTGCTTTAAGTTGGTATTTTTAACACAGGGGTCCATTGAGATTGATCGCTTGACTGCAGTTTTTGGCACTTCAACGTTGGCCCCCAGCACCAGAGGTTACCGCCCGGTCTGCGGGCCAAGTTACAAACGTTTGGCCGTGTGCGATCAAACGCTGCAACACTAAAGCGAGAATAAACTATCTTCAGTCAACTTTCCACAAGCTTTTCGCCCTGACTCCAGTTCAGTTTAAAAAGGGGTTGTTCATTCATAGCGACCATTCAATCGCTTTACACTCTACTCACACTCACTCTGAGGCCTCCTCCTTGTGACTTAGGTTGCAACCAGTCATGACTTGTAGGGGAACCAGACACATCTACCAACTCATGTTTTAGCTCTGGCAGATGTTACTTGTCTTCCTCAGCTGTGGGCAGATTTCCGGTTACTTGAGATCTGACGTCCAATCACAAACGTTTATCTAATATGGGGCAGGTTTGAGATGAGCACCATTGATGCATATTAGAAAAACAAAACAAAACCAAGATGGTGCAGCTTGTGTGGAGCTCTCTGCTGTAGCTGCTGTAGCAAAGCCTGATTCAGGATGAGCAATGATGGAAACAAAATAAATACAGTTATTAGGGCGGAACTATGAATTAGTGGAAAATAACTCATTGAAACTAACCATCAACATACTGTATACCTAATAAGCTTGTTTAGAAATATATTATAGTGGTGGTATATTTGACTCTCCCATTTTCAAAATTATTGTGATAACTGTATAGCCATGGCAACAGTGACGTGTGCAGATGCGGCATATGGTTTATGACAAACATATAGCTATACACATCGGAAAAGAAAGGATCTTGAGACAATCACTGTCCACCAAATCTTCTGACCACTCGGCCGGGATAAGACCGAAGCAGCTGGAGCACAAGGTTATTCCTCTACCCAGCCTGCTCCTAGCTAATGTCCGCTCGCTGGAAAATAACATGGATGAAATCAGACTCTAAACCAGCAGCGGGATTTCAGAGAACAACATCCCACCCAGCGCGTCTCCACTGCTCTCCACTCAGCCATCACTCATCTGGAAAAGAACGACTCCCACATCACAATGTTGTTTGTTGAGTTCAGCTCAGCCTTCCACGTGAACCTGATTGGTAAACTTAGCGCTCTGGGTTAGAGTACCTCACTCTGAACCTGGTTAGTAGACTTCCTCACAAACAGACTCCAGCACTAGTGTTGAACACTGGAGCCCCCCAGGGCTGTGTGCTCAGACCCCTCCTGTTCATGCCGTACACCCCCGACTGCTCCCCCAAACATGAAGAGAACTCTGTTGTTTTGCGGATGACACTAGAGTCATCGGCCGGATTACAAACAATGAGACTTCATTTAGAGAAGAAATCAACAACCTTACAGAGAGGAGCTCAGAGAACAACCTGCTGCTCAACGTCAGTAAAACCAAGGAGCCGATTGTTGGTTTTAGAAATAAGGAGGTGAATACACACATCCATCTGTCTACATCAATGGAGCTGAGGAGGAGCTAGTGAACAGCATTAAGTTCTCTGGAATCAGCATCACCAACAACCTGACATGGTCCTCACACATCTCCATCCTGGTGAAGAAAGCTCCTAAACGGCTGTATTTCTTAAGACTTAGGAAGGCTAAATTAATGTGCCATGTTCTTGTTAACTTTTACAGAGGAGCAATAGAAAGCATCCTAACGGGAAACATTACAAACTGGTATGGGATGTGTACGGGACAGGAGGGCTCTACAGCGGGGGATTAAAACCGCCAAGAACATCATTGTGGTCAACATCATCTATCATCAGTGATGTTGGTGAGGGGAGGAGCCTGGGAAGAGCTCAAGAATATACTTTATTTCTCTCAATATTTAACACTCCTCTATCTCCTCTGCTGAGTGCTTGATCTCTCAGGTTACAGTAGTAAACAGATTTGTATTGATCCTGAATTCTGTCCTCAAATTCTAGCTCTCCTATGTGCAGGCGGTCAATAAAAGCACAACGATCTGTTGTAACCACAGAACATGCAGTACATTATGTATGCGTATCTGCAGGCTTCTCTCTGGGTTTGGGTAAAAATAGTTTCTGGAGTCCCCGTTTTAATACAGCCCCTTGCTCTTCTGTTTCTAGCTGACTGTAGTTTTAGGTGATCTAGGAATGTAAACAAACTCAACTAATTGTAACTCTAAATTTAGATCTGAATTGGCAGGCTTACTATAGAATGGGAGTCCTCTTATTGATTTCACTGTCCATCTTTGCCCTGTGTTTTGCTGCTTGTTGTCAGTGGTGCTGTTTACATAGTTGTCGTGGCTGCACTGCTGAAACCGTGAGTATCGGCTGTGTGGGCTGTTGCATGACCTTGACTTGTTCTGCTGTTTGCTGCAGCAGCCAGCTCTCCCGCCCTTTGATTGGGTGGCAGGCAGTCTGGCACACAGTGAGGCCATTGTGGTCTTGTGCTCTTTTGGCATACTGAAATACTGACTGACTTCTACTATCTAAGCCTTGAGCGAGTGAGTATGAAAGAGGAAGACTGTCCTGCTCTCCTACTAGTACTTACTGAGACTGAATGAGAGTTGTCTGCTCGCCCTCTCTACAGCAGAGACGAGCTGCATTACACACTGCAGATTTACTAACGACAAGCATGAGGGAGACTGAGCACTGACATCATGAGCACTGCATTATTACAGGATGGAGGGAGCGCAACAAAGGCCAAATTATACTAATGCATCCGTGCAATGTCATCACATGTCGACAACATCGTTGCCAAAAAAATGGCGATATCTATTAATTTAGCAGTTCTGGCCTTTTGTGTTTGTCCAGACTGTGTAGGTTATGAAGTATGCAATGAGAATAAACTTGTGGTTTGTCACGAAAATGAAAGTAGCTGGTCCACCGTAAAGGTCGGTCCACCTTTTTAAAGGTCACTACAGTAAGTTAGCCTGGGCCAACCTTGTCATTGACATCAGGGGCGAGCTAACCAATGTTGCCAACTTGGTGAACTTCTCTTTCGATTTAGGAACTTTTCAGACCCTCTTAGGGACTTTAAGCATGTTTGGAGGGCAGGCTATCCAATGTCAAACAGGACTAACAGGGATGGTACCAAGAGTATTACTCGCCTTTTTAACCACGTTTCACAAGATGAATATTTCATGCAATGTCATGTAAATGTTTAATGTAGAATCATTTGATCATTTCTCTCTTATGTCTGCAGGCTTTCAAAGAGATGCTGTATGCTGCTCAGGACCAAGCCCCATCTATTGAAGGTATTATTTACACACACATCAGTAAGGTCTGCTCCATTATTATATGGCAGATGACCTCTTAAAAAAAGTCGTAAAAAGTTTATTTCACTGACTTCCGAGTGGAAGACAGTACATAGCACATAAGTGCACAGGTCCTTGAACTCTGATGTGTGACATCATTGGATGTTTAGGGCTGGAAGTTTGCAAAAAACAAATGGTTCACAAACAATTAACACCATTTTTTTACGAGCAACAGTGTGTTTCGTGCACCACTTGATTTAGACTAGCTTCATAATATAATAATGAAAGTAAGGCACGTTGTAATATTAGTTGATTAAAAATGAATAATGGCAGTTCACAGCAAGGCCTTAGCAAAATCTTCCCCCACAATACATTTCATGAATGAGCCCCAAATCTTATCAAAAATTTTGTATTTCCCCATGACTATATACATTTCTCCTAGTTTGGGTGTAACAGGACTGGAAATACCACGTGCATCATGCACAATAAACATGGGCTTTACATGTAGTTTTCTGCTCTACACGCACCGGTGCATGTAACTGTTCAGGGCTGCCAATCTTTACCGTGACACACACACACCTAATTGACACTTTTCATACGCAAACAAATGTATAACTGATAATGTCGAAGCAGTAAAAGAGGATACTAGCAGTGCACAGAGAGACGGAGCACCACCACCAACGGCAGCAGCACCACCACCACCAACGGCAGCAACACCACCACCACCACCACCAACGGCAGCAGCAGCAGCAGCACCACCACCACCACCACCACCACCAACGGCTGCAACACCACCACCAACGGCAGCAACACCACCACCACCACCACGACCAACGGCAGCAACACCACCACCACCAACGGCTGCAACACCACCACCACCAACGGCTGCAACACCACCACCACCACCACCACCAACGGCAGCAACACCACCACCACCACCACCACCAACGGCAGCAACACCACCACCACCACCACCACCAACGGCAGCAACACCACCACCACCAACAGCAGCAGCAGCAGCACCACCACCACCAACGGCTGCAACAGCACCACCACCACCAACGGCTGCAACAGCACCACCACCACCAACGGCAGCAGCAGCACCACCACCAACGGCAGCAGCAGCACCACCACCAACGGCACCACCAACGGCACCACCAACGGCACCACCAATGCCAACGGCACCACCAACGGCAGCGCCGCCACCACCACCACCACCACCAGCGGCAGCAGCACCACCACCACCAACGGCAGCAGCAGCACCACCACCACCAACGGCTGCAACAGCACCACCACCACCAACGGCTGCAACAGCACCACCACCACCAACGGCAGCAGCAGCACCACCACCAACGGCAGCAGCACCACCACCAACGGCACCACCAACGGCACCACCAACGGCACCACCAATGCCAACAGCACCACCACCAACGGCAGCGCCGCCACCAACGGCAGCACGGCCACCAACAGCAGCACGGCAGCACCACCGCCAACAGCACCACCGCCAACAGCATCACCACCAACGGCAGCACGGCACCAACACCACCAACGGCACCGCAGCCAACAACAACAGCACCACCAACAACAACAGCACCACCAACAACAACAGCACCACCAACAACAACAGCACCACCACCACCACCGGCACCACCACCAACAGCAGCACCACCAACAGCAGCACCACCAACAGCAGCACCACCAACAGCAGCACCGCCAACGGCACCACCATAACCAACGGCAGCACCACAACCAACGGCAGCACCACAACCAACGGCAGCACCAACAACAACGGCACCACCAATGGCAGCAGCGGCACCACCAACAGCAGCACCGGCACCACCACCACCACCACCACCAACAGCACCATCACCATCTTGTGAATGAGTCTGGTTGAATATACGGTGTGGACGGTACACCGGTTTCATCAATGTCACGTTCGACCACGACAGGGATTCTGCAATACCGTCATTACCGTGATAAACACATACATTTTGGTTACACGCACGCACACACGCACAAGGACAAGGGAAATACAACACACAATGATGTAAGTTACTCCCACAAAACCGAGATGAAAAAGAGGTGAACAAACAGTAAAAGAATACTCCGTTTGGAGTCCATAAACAGATCCCTTTTCTGAGATATGTTTTTGCTTTCTTAAAACTTGTTCCCTTACATTTCCAATAGAGTGAACATTGGTCGACTCATGTTTTGAGTGTCCCATTTAATTTAGTAATACCACAAAAAATACCAATGTAAAATTGATGTGCCCTGAGATAAACTGGCGACCTGTCCAGGTGAACCTGCCTTCACCCAATGTCAGCTGGGATCGGCTCCAGCACCCCAAAACCTGAATAGGAGAAGAGGTTTGGATAATGGAATAAAATTGATGTCATATTGCCCATTGTCATTGAATAGGTGACGTCAACAAAGAGTTACCATAATAGGTTTGCTGAGAAGCACAGTGGATTTTTGCTCCAAATGTTCCCGACTATGACCAAATGTCCCCGACTGTGTTCCTGTACATGGGACAGTCAGCTCAAATGATATTGTAACACACCTAAAATGTCCTAATTTATAAACTCTAATGAATTAAAAAAATGTTAATCCTGTTCAGTATCACCTCGACTATGACCATGTCAATTTAAGTTATTTTACTATACAGTTTTGTAGAAAATTAAAGGGAAAATTAGCTCAATTTCCATGGTAATATTTATTATTTCCTGATATTTGAATTGCAATATTAAATAAATAAAAATCCTAAATGGGTGTACTGAAATTTCCAATGGAGTCCCCAGACTCTTACCATATCAAATTTGAAGTCATTTTACTGTCACTTCAAACTAAATTGAACCGTTGGCAATCCAGCAGAGAAAGATACATTTGTTAGAGCAGGTTAAAATGTAGCCCAGTGCATGTACACAGGAAATAATTTTGAGCCCTGCTTCAAGTAAACAAAATATAACCATCATCTTATTTGTATTGATAAGTTAACTGGGAATGTAAAGGAGGTAATGTGTATATTATATTCCACATGCACTTCTTAACCTCCAGCTCCTCAATGGCTTTTTATGTGGGGCTACCTCATCCTGCATTATTGCCTAATTGTGTGTCTTTGTATAAATACACTAACAGCCACAGTATGACCAACATGTAAGGCCTCCAAAAGTCTGAACTTGTCCTAAAAGCAGTTATTTTTCGTTCTGTAATGACAGGCCTCTCCGTGCCCCTGCACTACACTCACAGAGCAGCGTGACTAGCACTACATGTCTCTTCCTGGTGTCTTTCCTTTCATCTTATTTTGGCAAAAGCGTTTCACCACTAAAGGGGCCTATTTTCAGTTAGAATATGACGAGCTGAGAAAATCATGATCAGCCGCAAAACAATATAATTTGTAAAGTAGAGCTTTTACCAGAGCATCAAAAAAGACACAAGCCAACCACACATGCCAACCCAAACCCGTGCAGAGAGCTCATGTAACTGCTTGCACTGTAATTGTAGATGTGCCAGCTGCTTATCGATCTGTTGGCATGTGTTTTAGCTGTGTGCGTTACTGGTTTTCATGAGAGGCTCATCAGACTTTCTAACCCTTCACACACAAAAGGAGAGAGAGCGCTGAGCGGACAGAGGTGTGCTGGTCAGCAGCTATTGAAATATGAAAAGCACTCAAACTTTCCCTGGGATGAGACAGAGCCAGACTCAGCTTGTTTGTTTACAGCAGTAACACAATACCAGGACGGCACACTCTACACAGCATTCAAAATATTCTGCTGCTCCGCGTCGGACTTTATTGATGATCTGTAATCACGTTTTTTTAATTTGATTGATCAAAGAATGAATTAGCAATGTTGTAAACCATTTGTGCACCCCATCACATCAGATTGATCTGTTTCATGGTTGTTTTCCGTATCTGGGTCTGTTCCCAGTTTCCATGCAGTGGGACAGCACGTTAGTAGTTGTGCTCTCAGCCTGTCATGCAGCAGTTAGCCCTTCTCTGTGTGACCTTAATGGCGTGCATGTTTGACTTCACCCAAACTCAGTGCAGCTCGCATCCTCTGCTGCTCTTCCTCCAACACATTCACTGTGCCTGCATCTTGTCAAACCGATCCACACTTTTATCAACAAGGTTTTAGTAAAGCTTTTCATCCAGATTCAAGCCTCTATTTGTAGAATATTTTTTATTTGTTTAACTTTTGTTGGGCCCCCGTGCTGCTATCAAAAAAGACACTGAATATTATACCAAACCCCAGTTAAGAGCTGGCATCTTGTCAATATATATCTCTGTTATGTTAAATATTTTGTCTTGGATGAAAGCTTCATCGTAAAAAGTAAAAGGGACACTTAAATGTCCTGACGGCATCATGTCTCTACTCTCTTTCCACTCAGTGATTATCATAGAATTAGCAATTGTAGACACTGTATTGACCGTCTTACAGGGTAGTCAACATGATTAGGTAGCTATTTAGTTTACACCGTATTGTTCATGTAAACAGCATTGTAGTTTTCTATCTGTACACATGTCAGTGTTTCCCACTAAATTAGATTCTACTTGTAGCTGACCATGGGGGACATTTTTTTACCTTATACCATTTCTGGTGTACTGTTGTTAGCTGCTGCTGAACTTACTGTATACAAGACAGTACCCAGCCCCTCCCTCAGCCTCCACACACACACACACACACACACACACACACACACACACACGGTGATGGGATCGGCCAATTCAGTGATCGTCCCCAAAGCTCCTGATCAGAGCACCCTTACTGTAAACATTTATATTTGTATTTTAGAGGTTGCATTAGAGAACATTTGAAGGTGGAAGTAAAGTCCAAGAAATGCTGGTCAGAAAGCTTAAGAAAGACTCCGAGATGGACAATCGGATAGGTCATATGTGCATTCAGTGCAGCATTAGGAGTATCATTCCATTCCCATGGTTTAGATATGCTATCTGCCCTGACTTTTCTAGCCATCAGCACTTTGACATTTGTGGTTCTGAGTGAAATGTCTCAACGACTATTGAATTGATTGCCATTGAATATGGCTCAGGCCTTCATGTTCCCTTCAGGATGAATTTAAATAACGTATCCTTGGACGTTTCCTCTAGCGCCACCATCAAGTCAGAAGTTTGATTTGTCCACTACTTCATGACCAAACACCTGCAAACCTAATGGCATTCTATGTCATATGTATTGAATATGTTGTAACTCTGTTATGTTGTTCATTCTGTACACATGACATCTATTGTACTTCTGTCCATCCTGATAGAGGATCCTCCTCTGTTGCTCTCCTGAAGGTTTCTTCCCTTTTTCTCCCTGTTGAAAGGTTTTTTTGGGGAGTTTTTCCCGAACCAATGAGAGGTTCTGGGACAGAGGATGTCATATGTGTACAGATTGTAAAACCCTGTAATTTGTGATTTTGGGCTATACAAAATAAATTGAATTGAACAAAGCCAAAGCTGTGCTGACTAATTTGCAGCATAGCCGATGAGTCCAACATTATCCCTATAAATGGCTCTATGTTCTATACAGAAGTCTACAGTCACATGTAGATTCACAGGTTGTTCCATTCTCATCTTCTGGCTAATGACTAAATCCACCCGACTGTGCTCACACTGACTGCCATTGTTTTTTTTCCCCTTCAGTTATTTTAGGAGTTCTTCTGTGACTTGTCTTACAGCTTAATACATGGGGAATGGAGTTCTGTTCCTGATGTATGGACTTTGGTTGTGGGCCAGCTTCACTGTGAGCATATTGAGTTTTGCCAAATGATAATGCAGTTGGTGATGCAGGGTTTAGGGCGTAGGTTATATTAACTGGTACGGAATTCATGAACTTGATTGTTTTAACTACAGGATTATAGATACACTATAAGTTGATTGATTCAATTTAATATGAAATGTAAAGTTTCTCTTTTATTTGTGAGGGCACTGCCCCCTGTACTTAAGACACGCCCTCTCTTACAGCTCATTTACGGTTTCTCGTAGACACTTGTGGGAGGCATGGAGGTCAAGTGTTTGTTAATTTGTGTCTGCCTGTGTATGAATGCATGCGTGGATGGATGCATGTAGGTGGTCGCAGCATTTGAATTTGCCCTTGTTGATGTGTCTTTTCTTTGTAGTGGCACAGTAATAGTATAGAATTAAAGAGGGTTGTTGGCTGAGTGTCATATTTAAAGGTTTGGTTCAACCAAATGACGAAAGAAAGAGACATTTTCATTTATCTTGTGATTGTATCCATGCAGATAGTTTAGTTTTTTTGTGGCCAAGTTGTGAAATGTGTAGGGCTTGGAAACAGAATATTTTTTGCATTGCATCAGATTTGGCTGTTTTAATAAGAAGATTGGCCTATTTTTTATTTTTTTTTTCATATAGACCTTCTCGAAATCAGAAAAATAAATTGGCATGAGTCATAGTCCAGTGCACCCTGCCACAGTTTGATAGTAAACCGGGGTCTGTGCAGTCTGCCCGGGGGATTGAACTCGGCGGGTTAGGGCCACTCGGTATGGGTGGATCCCCTTGTGGGGCCTCTCTTTGGTGCTGACTGGCCCTCACTGAGAACATTTCCTCCATGACCATGCACCTGATTGGCTCTCGGTTGTGTTAATGTTCAAAATCTTTGGGCGGACTTGGAAGAGAATTTCTGGATTCAGTAGGTTATAATAAAAATCAATTTAATAAAAGTTGGCAATATAATAATATATATAGTGCATAATCCTCAGCTGAGGGTTCATAAGCCAACCGCGGTCCACAGACACTCAACAGAAGCCTGAAGAGAGTTACTGTCTACGCATATTGACCTAAGAGAGCCTGGAACTGACCAGTACATTTGATTATATAGTCCAATGAAAGATGTACATCGTCGCCTCTCATTGGCTCAGTTTTACAACATATATTCGGCTAAAGTTTCACATGGCTAGAATCAGCATTCGGATTGGTTGTCGGTGCATAGGCCTCTCCCAGACCTAATGGCACTTGAAGTCATCTCTCCACCCTCTCGTAAAGTTCAGCAGAACAGCCCCCCTCAAGTGGAGTTGTTTTATTGCCCTTTGTGTTCATCTCGGAGACTTCAGTATCCATCCCCCTCTCTCTATCTCATTCCATGCATACCTGAACTAAGTCTAAGTAAGAAACTCAATGTGGCTGTCTTCTATGTCACGCATACTCCTTCCCATAAGGCTCACTATTCCTTATTAATTATCCTTTTTAAGTATTGTAATTTATACATAGACATTCCTTATTTACAAGTGTAAGTCATATTATTTTATTACAACCTAACAGTTGGCTTGGTGAGGCCCTGGGTGGAGGTGGCCCTGCGGCTCTAGGCATGAGCTTTCCAGCACCCCTCTTCCCGGGGTTGTGGCGCTCAGTGCACCCTCTCCCTGTGTGGAGGGACACGGCCGGGGCCATCTGTCCTCGGTGTGTTTCTGCGGCGATGTCCATTTGAAGAATATGAAGTCGACTGAGGGAGCTCCAAAGGACGATTCAACATTCAATTTTCAGGGGCAAGCCCTCGAACTTTCCATCTATTTCTACCTCCACTCCACTATGACCAGTATTATCTGGAACTACTTTCCAGATAGTTCCTAATAAAATGTCGACTGCATGTTCTATGTGTTATCCAAGGTCACTTTTTGATGCTTTGAATACCACACATGAGATTCCATGTACGTCTATTGTATTGGAGTGGATGCTCAAAAAATCTATCTGCATTGCTAATTACCACGAGAGGTTAGGGAGGAATTGTGTTTATTTGTAACAGGGTGAACCAACCTCTAAATGAATAAGTGCTGGTCTCTCCCTCAAACCACTGAACAGTTGAAGTGCCTTTGAGCAACACACAGAGCCCTGATGGCTGTTTACTGGCTGGCTCTGTCAATAAGTGTAACCGTGTGATAGTAAAGCAGGGTGTTGCTAAAAAATAGAGCGAAAAAACATCAATTGTCAAATGGAAAGTATAGCCTATTACCGAGAGACAGACGTGTCATAATGATAATAATGATAATAATCATGATGACATGAGCTGAGACAGAGAGAAAAGAGCAGAATAAGGCGAAAAAAGTATAAGGAGATTACTGTAGTCTGACCGTGGTGACTGTTCGTGCACTGGAGAGAGAGGGAAAGGGGGGGTGGGGGGGTGTAGTGGTTGGGACACTCTAATTTAGTTAATTTGGTGTCTTGTCTAAAAGCAGCCAGTCTGAAACGCAGTGAATCACTGAGTCTGCAGAGTCTGACTCAAAAGCACCTGCCTGCTCTGTTGTTGCTTGTTGCTGACGTGACCGTGGGGACAAGTTAGTGGTTGGACTCACAGCTCTCTGTGTCCTTTGTGGTGGAAATTACAGGACTCTGTTCTGGTAAAACTGTATCAAAACCATTTGACTTAATGGGAGGAACAGGAATTAAACTGTTGTGTATATGTGTATATATATATTTTTTTTGTGTATATATGTATATATATATATATATGTATATATATGTATGTATGTATATGTACATACTATATGTATGTATGCTGCTGCTGCTGCTCATATATGTATAATAATATCACGGTAATACCATATATATATATATGTGTATATATATATATATATACACACATATACATATATATATATACATATATATATATATATACATACATATATATACATATACATATATGTATGTATGTATATATATATATGTGTATATATGTATGTATATATATATATATATATATATATACACACACACACATACATATATACATATATATATATATATATATATATATATATATATATATATATATATATATATATATATATATATATATGTGTGTGTGTGTGATAGATATATATATGTGTGTGATATATATATATATATATATATATATATATATG
>JACSYO010000967.1:0-25000 GCA_016806645.1 Ophiodon elongatus | reverse complement strand
TGAAGGGCTCAGCCTTATAGATAGGGTAAGGAGATAGCGTAAGGTGGCTGAAGAGATTTTTAAGAAACATCAAAAGGACATTAAAGGGAATTCAAAGAGAATTTAAATAGAGTTGAAAGAAAGTTTTAAAAGAATGTAAAAAGAGTTTAAAGAGAGATTTCTCACCTGTTGTAGGTGTGACGCTTGTCGGAGCAGCTGTTGTCTCGTCTTGTTTCTCTGCATGAACAAATGTGAGATAATAAAAACTTACAGTTTGATCTAATCTGATGTAATGTATGTGACCTCAGTGACCCTCCAGTGACCCCTTTGACCTCACAGTGACCCTCCAGTGACCCCTGTGACCTCAGAGTGACCCCTGTGACCACACAGTGAGCCTCCAGTGACCCCGTGACCCTCCAGTGACCCCTGTGACCTCACAGTGACCTGTGATCTGAATGCTGTTTCTGTCGATCATCAATCCTCCAGCCCCGGCCTCCTGAATTCCCGCCCCCAGCTGCTGTTCCGCCTCCTTCACATCGATCAATTGATTGAACCAAAGATCAAAGTTCACCACCACACTGCCACGGCTGAGGAAAAAAACACATCACGAAAGACAAAAAAATCAGCCGGTATAAAACATTCATCCAAACTTTAATTTGATTTCATCAGAATCATCATCATCTGTTTGCTTACGATCAGTACAGATTCCCATGTCTTTGATCGGTACAGATTCCCATGTCTTTGATCGGTACAGATTCCCATGTCTATGATCGGTATAGATTCCCATGTCTTTGATCGGTACAGATTCCCATGTCTATGATCAGTATAGATTCCCATGTCTTTGATCGGTACAGATTCCCATGTCTTTGATCGGTACAGATTCCCATGTCTATGATCAGTATAGATTCCCATGTCTTTGATCAGTATAGATTCCCATGTCTTTGATCGGTACAGATTCCCATGTCTATGATCAGTATAGATTCCCATGTCTTTGATCAGTACAGATTCCCATGTCTTTGATCGGTATAGATTCCCATGTCTATGATCGGTATAGATTCCCATGTCTTTGATCGGTACAGATTCCCATGTCTATGATCGGTACAGATTCCCATGTCTTTGATCGGTACAGATTCCCATGTCTTTGATCGGTATAGATTCCCATGTCTATTATCGGTACAGATTCCCATGTCTATGATCGGTATAGATTCCCATGTTTATGATCGGTATAGAGTCCCATGTTTATGATCGGTATAGATTCCCATGTCTATGATCGGTATAGATTCCCATGTTTATGATCGGTATAGATTCCCATGTTTATGATCGGTACAGATTCCCATGTCTTTGATCAGTACAGATTCCCATGTCTATGATCGGTATAGATTCCCATGTTTATGATCGGTATAGAGTCCCATGTCTATGATCGGTATAGATTCCCATGTCTTTGATCGGTACAGATTCCCATGTCTATGATCGGTACAGATTCCCATGTCTTTGATCGGTACAGATTCCCATGTCTTTGATCGGTATAGATTCCCATGTCTATTATCGGTACAGATTCCCATGTCTATGATCGGTATAGATTCCCATGTTTATGATCGGTATAGATTCCCATGTTTATGATCGGTACAGATTCCCATGTCTTTGATCAGTACAGATTCCCATGTCTATGATCGGTATAGATTCCCATGTTTATGATCGGTATAGAGCCCCATGTTTATGATCGGTATAGATTCCCATGTCTATGATCGGTACAGATTCCCATGTCTTTGATCGGTACAGATTCCCATGTCTTTGATCGGTACAGATTCCCATGTCTATGATCAGTATAGATTCCTATGTCTTTGATCGGTACAGATTCCCATGTCTATGATCGGTACAGATTCCCATGTCTTTGATCGGTACAGATTCCCATGTCTTTGATCGGTATAGATTCCCATGTCTATGATCGGTACAGATTCCCATGTCTATGATTGGTATAGATTCCCATGTTTATGATCGGTATAGAGTCCCATGTTTATGATCGGTATAGATTCCCATGTCTATGATCGGTATAGATTCCCATGTTTATGATCGGTATAGAGTCCCATGTTTATGATCGGTATAGATTCCCATGTCTATGATCGGTATAGATTCCCATGTTTATGATCGGTATAGATTCCCATGTTTATGATCGGTACAGATTCCCATGTCTTTGATCAATACAGATTCCCATGTCTATGATCGGTATAGATTCCCATGTTTATGATTGGTATAAAGAAGACAGGAGCAGCTTTGTTGTTGTGATGAAACTGATCAGTCAGTTGATTATTGATGATGTGATTGATCAGATATCTGACCTGAAGTATAAAACCTGACACGACTTGAAATCCAGTCTGACCTCACTGTGACTGAACGCCTCTGATACCTGTCAACCAATCAGAAGACAGACTTTGACCAGGTAACTTAACAAAGAACTAAAAAGACAGATTCTGGCATCATTTATTCCTGATGTAACTGACAGTCAGCCATCCAGATGAGTTAAAAGCTTTAAGCATTGAAATAAAACGGTTTCATCATCTAAATGTCTAGTTGTTGCATTTCTTGTTGGCAGACTTCAGTGCTCCAGTCTTCCTGCAGGAACCCGACCGAGTGACGACGTTACTGACGTTCAGATCGGCTCTGTGGTTGCTCGTAAGTTACGTAAAGGGTTGGTAGACAATAAACACAGATGAGTGTGTATGTAAACTGGATTAAAGGCTGTTATGAGGACGCCTTCATGTTCTGTTGGTGTTTTCAACAGCTGTCGTCACTACGAGCAACTACAACGCAGAGTCATCAGTTAACACAGTTACTCGTTAAACTGAAACACCAGTAGCATCTATGGCTTGATGCTATAGAGGCTAATCCTAACTGCTAAGCATGTTGACTACCACTGGAATGTAGTAGCGGCCCGTGCATTTCCCCCCTATGCCTTCAGTGATGTCCTACACAGTCCTCCCTGAATGAATCCACCTCTTAATACCATCATTATGACGCCATGGCTCTAGAAACTATACATTTAGACAGAAACGCATCATAACTAGGCGTTGCATCACCTTAACGTAGCGTAGTCTGTTTTGAAAATGGCGTTGTTTGTATTTCTGCGACCAAATCTATCTCTTCTCCTCCATCAGCCATTGTGGGTTAAAACAATAACACAAAAACAATCTATATCTACACGAATTAACGCTAGCTCGTTCAGGTCGCCACAGGGTCATCAGGTTCAGGTTGCTAGCTCCGCCTCTCACCAGCGGCATCCAATCAAAAGACGTGCCTGTGCTGACGTCATTGTACGCCTGCATGCTGGCCCCGGTGTCGCCAACTCTAAATCTGATTGGTTAACACCACAGTTTAGATTCCGTTAGCTTTAAGCTACAGACGCCAGCACTGTTGATTCTGAAGGCCTCAGGGCAGAGTTCTTGTTCCCTAGCAACACATGACGGCTGGAATCTGATTGGATAAGAGCTCTAACGTAAAGGCCAGCCCTCCGCTCTCGATCTGAGGCTGGAAGCAGCGCGACCAAGAGAAAAGCTATGAAATGAAGAGAATAGACATAGGAATAATTTAATACATATTTGTGGAAAAAATATATAAAAATTAAATTTATATTCTGATGATGTTTAGGCCAGCAGAGAAGGCCTTGCTGGCCCTGACGGCCCGCTACTGCTGGAATGTTTGTAGCACAGACTTAAAACTGAATGAACTCAAAGCTCTGAGTTGATGTCGAGGTGTTTAACCTTCTGAACAAGAACACAGATAACAGTGCTGAAGCATCTAAACATTGGGCCACTTGTTAATGTACCCAATCACTAATAATACACTGTCTGATGGTGTATATGCTTAGTGCGTACTTTAGTGTCTATACTTAGTGTGTACGTTAGTGTTTATATTTGTGTTTACTTTATAGTGTCTATACCTAGTGTGTACTTTATGGTGTCTATACTTAGTGTGTACTTTATGGTGTCTATACTTAGTGTGTACTTTATGGTGTATATACCTAGTGTGTACTTTATGGTGTCTATACTTAGTGTGTACTTTATGGTGTATATACCTAGTGTGTACTTTATGGTGCCTATACTTAGTGTGTACTTTAGTGTTTATATTTGTGTGTACGTTAGTGTGGAAGGGAAAATGTTTATGTTTGTGCTTAATACATGTCTTGTGCGTAGTGAAACTATGAAGCCACTGTTGGAAGGCCTAGGATTTAATGTGAATTTATCATAGACTATGGAGTTAGTTAGTTGGTTAACTAAGGTCCCGGTCAGCAGTTAGCGAGCGCTGTATGAAGGGGCAATAAAAAAACACATATGTAGCTATGCGTCCTCGTGCGGTAGGTCAGAAGAAGCAATAAACAAACACATGTAAGTGTAAATCCTCAGGGCTATAGGGCTATAGGGCCTCAGGGCTATAGGGCTATAGGGCTATAGGGCCTCAGGGCTAGAGGGCCTCAGGGCTATAGGGCTATAGGGCTATAGGGCCTCAGAGCTAGAGGGCTCGGGGCATCATCCCTAAAGAATGACTCCACTATAGTGGTGAAGGTGGTGGTGTGTTTTAACGACTTTGCCCTCTCGATGACTGCAGACAGCACACACACATTTCACGAGTTGTAACCCAAGGCGGAGTCAATGTGTAAACTTGGTTCTGCATTAACTATCTTTTATCCAGATGTTTTAATTTCTTATAATAATGTTTCCTAGGGCTCAGGTGTTTTACCTGCAAACCGCGTAACGGGAGCAGCTAGTAACCTGGTGATAGAGTACCTATAGGGGATGTGTGTACTCTACAAATATAATGCTTGATGTATGTAACTGGTATACTCTGTATTACGATGTCATTCCTTTTTAATATGACTTACTAAGATGTCTGGTATTAATATGTAATCATGAGTGGTCACTGTATGATATTGTTGATGTGTTCCACATTGGCTTGAGCTATGAGCAGGTGTTACCAGCTAGTCCGGAGTGTTAGTGAGAATTTGATATTAAAGAAATTCTAACAAGAGTCAAAAGTTCAGGAGTTTCCCCAAAGTTCAGGAGAAGGGGGGGAGGTAAATCCCCGTTAGCCCGAGGGCCAACACTGCATGCGTAGAGGAAGTAAGAATGACCGGCCTGTCCCCCGACGGTCACGAGCGTCCGAAGAAGTGTGTGTGGGGGGGGGGGGGTTAGGGGGGGGGGCATTTGCTGTATGCAAAACGGTATATATGCTTCCCCGTAAGTAATGAGAAGGGTTGGACAGAAGAAGATCGATCCCGATACGTCAGGTCTTAGATATTGACTTCAAATCTCTGTACGTTTTGGCAAACACTTTGCTCATTTTGATCGAGTTTTAAAACCTCTTTACGGGTGTTGCGAATTATTTAGCTATAACCCTATTCCATCTTGTGTTACAATAAATATCTACTGCATTGCAGTTTTAACTAAATAGTGCGTTTGTAGCTTTATTGAGCGTTTCTCCACTCCGTCGCCTGAAGTGAGCCATCACCTGCCGAGAGCAAGGTCTTCACGACGTCCATCCTCCAGCCCCTGAGGTGAGTCTGAGCTACATCCCCACAGCTACACCTACTGATATTAATCTACATCTACATACCCTGCATATAATTTACTGTATGAAGGAGAGAAATAGTACTGGTTGACCCCTGGCTCCTGGCCGGACCTCTGTTGTCTCCAGGCCGAGGAGAGAGATTCATACGATTGAAGTCTCCTCGCAGGGTTTGTCACATATTATTAAACGTGTAAACGACCGCTACCCGAGCTCTTATTCTATGAATAAATAAATAAATAACAAAGGTATACATTTTTATTGGGTTCCGTGGTGGGATAGTCCGAAGGCTAATTATAAACCAGGTTTCTCTCAGCGGAGGTCTCAACGAGGCAGATAGCGGGGTGACTCCCACCCGGAGCGGGCAGCGAGGGGGGGTGGTGCCGACACGAGCCCGGGAGAGGACGGACTAACAGGTACTGAGAGAACACAGGCTAGTGTATGGTGTTGTCTCCACTAGGATCAGATTATAGTCTCTCAGGTAACCTCCAGGCTAGTGTATGGTGTTGTCTCCACTAGGATCAGATTATAGTCTCTCAGGTAACCTCCAGACTAGTGTATGGTGTTGTCTCCACTAGGATCAGATTATAGTCTCTCAGGTAACCTCCAGACTAGTGTATGGTGTTGTCTCCACTAGGATCAGATTATAGTCTCTCAGGTAACCTCCAGACTAGTGTAAGGTGTTGTCTCCACTAGGATCAGATTATAGTCTCAGGTAACCTCCAGGCTAGTGTATGGTGTTGTCTCCACTAGGATCAGATTATAGTCTCTCAAGTAACCTCCAGACTAGTGTATGGTGTTGTCTCCACTAGGATCAGATTATAGTCTCAGGTAACCTCCAGACTAGTGTATGGTGTTGTCTCCACTAGGATCAGATTATAGTCTCAGGTAACCTCCAGACTAGTGTATGGTGTTGTCTCCACTAGGATCAGATTATAGTCTCTCAAGTAACCTCCAGACTAGTGTATGGTGTTGTCTCCACTAGGATCAGATTATAGTCTCAGGTAACCTCCAGACTAGTGTAAGGTGTTGTCTCCACTAGGATCAGATTATAGTCTCTCAGGTAACCTCCAGACTAGTGTATGGTGTTGTCTCCACTAGGATCAGATTATAGTCTCTCAGGTAACCTCCAGACTAGTGTAAGGTGTTGTCTCCACTAGGATCAGATTATAGTCTCAGGTAACCTCCAGACTAGTGTATGGTGTTGCCTACACTAGGATCAGATTATAGTCTCAGGTAACCTCCAGGCTAGTGTATGGTGTTGTCTCCACTAGGATCAGATTATAGTCTCTCAGGTAACCTCCAGATTAGTGTATGGTGTTGCCTACACTAGGATCAGATTATAGTCTCAGGTAACCTCCAGACTAGTGTAAAATGTTGTCTCCACTAGGATCAGATTATAGTCTCTCAGGTAACCTCCAGACTAGTGTATGGTGTTGTCTCCACTAGGATCAGATTATAGTCTCAGGTAACCTCCAGACTAGTGTATGGTGTTGTCTCCACTAGGGTCAGATTATAGTCTCAGGTAACCTCCAGACTAGTGTATGGTGTTGTCTCCACTAGGGTCAGATTATAGTCTCAGGTAACCTCCAGACTAGTGTATGGTGTTGTCTCCACTAGGATCAGATTATAGTCTCTCAGGTAACCTCCAGACTAGTGTATGGTGTTGTCTCCACTAGGATCAGATTATAGTCTCAGGTAACCTCCAGACTAGTGTAAGGTGTTGTCTCCACTAGGATCAGATTATAGTCTCAGGTAACCTCCAGACTAGTGTACGGTGTTGTCTCCACTAGGGTCAGATTATAATCTCTCAGGTAACCTCCAGACTAGTGTATGGTGTTGTCTCCACTAGGATCAGATTATAGTCTCTCAGGTAACCTCCAGACTAGTGTATGGTGTTGTCTCCACTAGGATCAGATTATAGTCTCTCAGGTAACCTCCAGACTAGTGTAAGGTGTTGTCTCCACTAGGATCAGATTATAGTCTCAGGTAACCTCCAGACTAGTGTATGGTGTTGTCTCCACTAGGATCAGATTATAGCTCTCAGGTAACCTCCAGACTAGTGTATGGTGTTGTCTCCACTAGGATCAGATTATAGCTCTCAGGTAACCTCCAGACTAGTGTATGGTGTTGTCTCCACTAGGGTCAGATTATAGTCTCTCAGGTAACCTCCAGACTAGTGTAAGGTGTTGTCTCCACTAAAATCAGATTATAGTCTCAGGTAACCTCCAGACTAGTGTATGGTGTTGTCTCCACTAGGATCAGATTATAGTCTCAGGTAACCTCCAGACTAGTGTAAGGTGTTGTCTCCACTAGGATCAGATTATAGTCTCAGGTAACCTCCAGACTAGTGTAAGGTGTTGTCTCCACTAGGATCAGATTATAGTCTCTCAGGTCCCCCATCAGGCCAGCACGGGTTATCTAAAATAGGGGATCTTGATCTCCTTCCTCTCCCCCCTCCCCGGGCACGCCAGTAACGCGCGACCCCGAGGGTGAGAGACCGCAAAAGGGGCACTCGTCCGACGGGGGAAGCCGTGAAGCGCCGCGTCTGCGCGCTGTCGACGAGTTCAGAGAGTTTCTGCGCAGACACAGTTCTCTGACTGAGCTCGTTCCTTTCGAGTTGCCTAGACAACGACACCCAAGTCTCTATAAAAAAAATAACAATATAAAATAACAAGAGTACGGGATCGCGTGAGTGTGATGCGCGTAATCATCCCCTTTTGTTAACACCACATTAACACATATATCCGGTTATTAAGAGCACAATATTCATCGTTACATTTATCAGTTAATCATTGACATATTATTATAAGCTATACTTATGTGAATCTGTAAGCGACCCACATAGAGAACAGTGTTTAATTAGTCTGAGGAGATCAGCTGAGTAGGGGAGGGCACAGTGGAGACACAGGGAACTGCATCTAGAGAAGCCTGCAGACGGCTCTCTGACACAAGGCTCAGCTGGAGATAAGGTCACGGTGACCTGAAACATTCTAGAGCGGGCCGGTAGAGATGGAGCCTTGGCCCCCAGCCGGTGGTTAATGACTCACACCTCAAGGGCTAGGGAAGGACTAGGTATGATGACTAGTAGGGAAGGACTAGGTATTATGACTAGTAGGGAAGGACTAGGTATTATGACTAGTAGGGAAGGACTAGGTATGACTAGTAGGGAAGGACTAGGTATGACTAGTAGGGAAGGACTAGATATTATGACTAGTAGGGAAGGACTAGGTATTATGACTAGTAGGGAAGGACTAGGTATTATGACTAGTAGGGAAGGACTAGGTATTATGACTAGTAGGGAAGGACTAGGTATGACTAGTAGGGAAGGACTAGGTATTATGACTAGTAGGGAAGGACTAGATATTATGACTAGTAGGGAAGGACTAGATATTATGACTAGTAGGGAAGGACTAGGTATGACTAGTAGGGAAGGACTAGATATTATGACTAGTAGGGAAGGACTAGGTATTATGACTAGTAGGAAAGGACTAGATATTATGACTAGTAGGGAAGGACTAGATATTATGACTAGTAGGGAAGGACTAGATATTATGACTAGTAGGGAAGGACTAGGTATGACTAGTAGGGAAGGACTAGATATTATGACTAGTAGGGAAGGACTAGGTATGACTAGTAGGGAAGGACTAGATATTATGACTAGTAGGGAAGGACTAGGTATTATGACTAGTAGGGAAGGACTAGGTATGACTAGTAGGGAAGGACTAGGTATGACTAGTAGGGAAGGACTAGATATTATGACTAGTAGGGAAGGACTAGGTATTATGACTAGTAGGGAAGGACTAGGTATGATGACTAGTAGGGAAGGACTAGGTATTATGACTAGTAGGGAAGGACTAGGTATTATGACTAGTAGGGAAGGACTAGGTATGACTAGTAGGGAAGGACTAGATATGACTAGTAGGGAAGGACTAGGTATATGACTAGTAGGGAAGGACTAGGTATGACTAGTAGGGAAGGACTAGGTATTATGACTAGTAGGGAAGGACTAGGTATTATGACTAGTAGGGAAGGACTAGGTATTATGACTAGTAGGGAAGGACTAGGTATTATGACTAGTAGGGAAGGACTAGTATTATGACTAGTAGGGAAGGACTAGGTATTATGACTAGTAGGGAAGGACTAGGTATGATGACTAGTAGGGAAGGACTAGGTATGATGACTAGTAGGGATGAATGTTATGACGAGGGAGGGTAAGAATGGGAGGCAGACAGTGAGATAATCAGTTCCTGTATTGAGGCGGCGTCTACTGGGTAGCATGGTATACGTGAGGTTTGAGGTCACCCTACACGAAGGGAAAAAGATGGCCACCGGGACGGGGCTAAGGGGTGGGGCTAAGGAGCGGGGTTGAGGGGCGGGGCTAAGGGATGGAACAGCATTATAAGTACTATGTCAATCTGAATATTGCAATATAAGTACTATGTCAATCTGAATGTTCCAATATAACTTTGATCCAGTCTCTCTGGTATTCTGTGGTCACTAAGTACTGAGGTCCCGTAAGTGAGTTCCTGTGGCGCCTCACTAGCAGTCAGACAGGAAATAGTTGTGAAGTTTATACAGAATCAGGTTTTAAGAAAGTTAGCCATCATCAAGCAGAATACGCAATAAATGGAAGAAATTCAGCCACAACATTAGTGTTTATATTTGTGCTTACTTTATACTGTCTATACTTAGTGTGTACTTTATAGTGTCTATACTTAGTGTGTACTTTATGGTGTCTATACCTAGTGTGTACTTTATGGTGTCTATACTTAGTGTGTACTTTATGATGTCTATACTTAGTGTGTACTTTATGATGTATATACCTCGTGTGTACTTTATGGTGTATATACTTAGGGTGTACTTTAGATTTTTTAAATTGGTGGGTATTTTATAGTGTCTATACTTAGTGTGTACTTTGTGGTGTATATACCTCGTGTGTACTTTATGGTGTATATACTTAGGGTGTACTTTAGAGTGTTTAAATTGGTGGGTATTTTACAGTGTCTATACTTATTGTGTTCTTTATAGTGTCTATATTGGTGTGACCTTTTTATTTTTCTAAATATATTGTTTACTCTATGGTGTGTATACGTAGGGTGTACTTCAGGGTGTTTAAATTGGTGGGTGTTTTATATATATATCTATATATATATATATATATATATATATATATATATATACTTAGTGTGCACTTTATAGTGTCTATAGTGTCCATACCTATTGTGTACTTTTTAATGGCTATACTCAGCTTGTACTTTGTGTGTACTTAATAATGTCCCATTATTACACATAAATACACTGATCCATACTCACCCTGTTCCTTTGCTGTCTTTCACAATAAAAGCTGGTAATGTAAGCAGTTGCTTGATCTTAAACCTTTATTTTCAAAGTAAAAGCCCACGATCTCACCAGCTGTTGGACGTCGTAAGCCAGAGATTTAAACTGCAGACTGCTGGAGTTCTTCAGCTCTTCAGAGAACACAGCTCCCTCTGTGATCAGCATCCGACCCCTCAGCACTGCTGGGTCAACGCCACCTCAACACACAACACCAGAACCATAAGCATCAACAATATCTGTGACACCCGATCACTTTATGAAAACCATGTTTACCCTCAATCTTCAGGCTGAGCCATGAAACTGTGATCAGTCCAACACAACAGATGAGAAGAAGTCCAGACACGACGGAGAGGAAGAGCTCCAGAGACTTCATGTTTACTACTGTAACACAGGGGCAGGTAATTAATACATGAAGACATGAATACATGAATACATGAACACAGTAATACATCAATACATCAATCAATACATGAAGACATGAATACACGACGGAGAGGAGGAGCTCCAGAGAGGACGGCCCTCACTTCATGTTTACTACTGTAACACAGGCAATTAATACATGAATACATGAATACATGAATACATGAATGGAGAGGAGGAGCTCCAAAGAGGAGAGACCTCGCTTCATGTTTACTACTGTAACACAGGCAATTAATACATGAATACATGAATACATGAATACATGAATACATGAATGGAGAGGAGGAGCTCCAAAGAGGAGAGACCTCGCTTCATGTTTACTACTGTAACACAGGCAATTAATACATGAATACATGAATACATGAAATCATGTGTTGTGGCTGGATTTCTTTCGTTTATTGTGTATTCTGCTCGATGATGATTAACTTCCCTAAAACTTGATTCTGTATAAACTTCACAACTATTTCCTATCTGACTGCTAGTGAGGCGCCACAGGAACTCACTTACGGGACCTCAGTACTTCGTGACCACAGAATACCAGAGAGACTGGATCAGAGTTCAAGTCACGTAGATTTATTTGTAACACAGATTACAAATAACTCGAGTCGCTGTCTGGAAGTTGAAGAGTATTATGATTTTAAAGCGGTAAAATTGATAAAGAAGTGTTTTTAGGATAATATTCTATTGAAGAGTATTATGTTTTTTGAAGCTATGTAATTAACAAAGAAATGTCTGCATGGAAATATTCCATTGCACCGCTATGATTTTGGGAACTATGTAATTAATAAAGAAATGTCTGCATGGAAATACTCCATTGCACCGCTATGATTTTGGGAACTATGTAATTAATAAAGAAATGTCTGCATGGAAATACTCCATTGCACCGTTATGATTTTGGGAACTATGTAATTAATAAAGAAATGTCTGCATGGAAATACTCCATTGCACCGCTATGATTTTGGGAACTATGTAATTAATAAGGAGATGTCTGCATGATAATATTGAATTGTACCACCAGGATTAAGTGAAAGACACTCAAAATGACCAGTTGCATTGAACGCACCTGAGAAGGTTACGTGCCTGGTGGTGGGGTCATAATGGCGTAGTGAGACACCGGAGACTTTTGTTTTTCTCGGATGCTAATGAAGACCCCCCAGACCCCCAGTCCCCCTCACAGACCCCCCCAGTCCCCCCACAGACAGGGCGGGGAGTTTTTTGGCGCCACGAACTTTGCTCCTATCGCCAGGAAGGACGCTGCAGGGTGCCGGCTGTGCACCAATGGACATTACTTACTTTTTGAACCAATGGGAGAATTTCACACCTTTTCGGGTGCTATATATTCAATGTGCGTCTTTTGTTCAGGATTCGACGGTGGAAGCGAGAGACAGGTAACTGCTAGCAGACTGTGGATCGCGGAAGCCGGCGAATCCTCAGCTGAGATTTTTGTACTTTCTATCACAACGACATTTTACTTTATTAAATGCACTTTATTATAACTGTTCGATCCACGACGTCCTTTGTTCATCCGGAGCCTTTCTGAAACACGACAAAGTACAACCCACGAACATTCAGACTGACATAGATTTTATAATGACACATTCTGATTCAGGTTCAGCCCCCGGTCCCACCCCTTAGCCCCGCCCCTTAACCCCGCCCCTTAACCCCACCCCTTAACCCCGCCCCCGCGGCCATTTTGACCTTGTATCAGGTGACCTCATGTCTCAGGCACGCCATTTTAACCAGTTGACGCCATCTCAATACCGAAACTGATTATTTCACTGTCTGTTTATTTTCCCGTGCCATAATATTCCCTGCTACTAGCCATAATATTCCTGCTACCAGCCATAATATTCCTGCTACTAGCCATAATATTCCTGCTACTAGTCATAATATTCCCTGCTACTAACCATAATATTCCTGCTACTAGTCATAATATTCCTGCTACTAGTCATAATATTCCTGCTACTAGTCATAATATTCCCTGCTACTAGTCATAATATTCCTGCTACTAGTCATAATATTCCTGCTACTAGTCATAATATTCCCTGCTACTAGTCATAATATTCCTGCTACTAGCCATAATATTCCTGCTACTAGTCATAATATTCCTGCTACTAGTCATAATATTCCCTGCTACTAGTCATAATATTCCTGCTACCAGTCATAATATTCCTGCTACTAGTCATAATATTCCTGCTACTAGTCATAATATTCCCTGCTACTAGTCATAATATTCCTGCTACTAGTCATAATATTCCTGCTACTAGTCATAATATTCCTGCTACTAGTCATAATATTCCTGCTACTAGTCATAATATTCCCTGCTACTAGTCATAATATTCCTGCTACTAGTCATAATATTCCCTGCTACTAGTCATAATATCCCTGCTACTAGTCATAATATTCCTGCTACTAGTCATAATATTCCCTGCTACTAGTCATAATATTCCCTGCTACTAGTCATAATATTCCTGCTACTAGTCATAATATTCCTGCTACTAGTCATAATATTCCTGCTACTAGCCATAATATTCCCTGACTAGCCATAATATTCGCTACTAGCCATAATATTCCTGCTACTAGTCATAATATCCCTGCTACTAGTCATAATATTCCCTGCTACTAGTCATAATATTCCCTACTACTAGTCATAATATTCCCCTGCTACTAGCCATAATATTCCTGCTACTAGTCATAATATTCCTGCTACTAGCCATAATATTCCTGCTACTAACCATAATATTCCCTGCTATTAGCCATAATATTCCTGCTACTAGCCATAATATTCCTGCTACTAACCATAATATTCCTGCTACTAGTCATAATATTCCTGCTACTAGTCATAATATTCCTGCTACTAGTCATAATATTCCTGCTACTAGTCATAATATTCCTGCTACTAACCATAATATTCCTGCTACTAGTCATAATATTCCTGCTACTAACCATAATATTCCTGCTACTAGTCATAATATTCCCTGCTACTAGTCATAATATTCCTGCTACTAGTCATAATATTCCTGCTACTAACCATAATATTCCTGCTACTAGTCATAATATTCCTGCTACTAACCATAATATTCCTGCTACTAGTCATAATATTCCCTGCTACTAACCATAATATTCCTGCTACTAGTCATAATATTCCCTGCTACTAGTCATAATATTCCCTGCTACTAGTCATAATATTCCTGCTACTAGTCATAATATTCCCTGCTACTAGTCATAATATTCCTGCTACTAGTCATAATATTCCTGCTACTAGTCATAATATTCCTGCTACTAGCCATAATATTCCCTGCTACTAGTCATAATATTCCTGCTACTAGTCATAATATTCCTGCTACTAGTCATAATATTCCTGCTACTAGCCATAATATTCCCTGCTACTAGTCATAATATTCCTGCTACTAGTCATAATATTCCCTGCTACTAGTCATAATATTCCTGCTACTAGTCATAATATTCCCTGCTACTAACCATAATATTCCTGCTACTAGTCATAATATTCCTGCTACTAGTCATAATATTCCATGCTACTAGCCATAATATTCCTGCTACTAGTCATAATATTCCCTGCTACTAACCATAATATTCCTGCTACTAGTCATAATATTACTGCTACTAGTCATAATATTCCTGCTAGTAGTCATAATATTCCCTGCTACTAGCCATAATATTCCTGCTACTAGTCATAATATTCCCTGCTACTAGTCATAATATTCCTGCTACTAACCATAATATTCCTGCTACTAGTCATAATATTCCTGCTACTAGTCATAATATTCCTGCTACTAGTCATAATATTCCTGCTACTAACCATAATATTCCTGCTACTAGTCATAATATTCCTGCTACTAACCATAATATTCCTGCTACTAGTCATAATATTCCCTGCTACTAGTCATAATATTCCCTGCTACTAGTCATAATATTCCTGCTACTAGTCATAATATTCCCTGCTACTAGTCATAATATTCCTGCTACTAGTCATAATATTCCTGCTACTAGTCATAATATTCCTGCTACTAGTCATAATATTCCTGCTACTAGTCATAATATTCCCTGCTACTAGCCATAATATTCCCTGCTACTAGTCATAATATTCCTGCTACTAGTCATAATATTCCTGCTACTAGTCATAATATTCCCTGCTACTAGTCATAATATTCCTGCTACTAGCCATAATATTCCTGCTACTAGTCATAATATTCCCTGCTACTAGTCATAATATTCCTGCTACTAGTCATAATATTCCTGCTACTAACCATAATATTCCTGCTACTAGTCATAATATTCCTGCTACTAACCATAATATTCCTGCTACTAGTCATAATATTCCCTGCTACTAGCCATAATATTCCTGCTACTAGTCATAATATTCCTGCTACTAGCCATAATATTCCTGCTACTAGTCATAATATTCCTGCTACTAACCATAATATTCCCTGGTCATAATATTCCCCTACTAACCATAATATTCCTGCTACTAGTCATAATATTCCTGCTACTAGTCATAATATTCCTGCTACTAGCCATAATATTCCTGCTACTAGTCATAATATTCCTGCTACTAGTCATAATATTCCCTGCTACTAGTCATAATATTCCTGCTACTAGTCATAATATTCCTTGCTACTAGTCATAATATTCCTGCTACTAGTCATAATATTCCTGCTACTAGTCATAATATTCCCTGCTACTAGTCATAATATTCCCTGCTACTAGTCATAATATTCCTGCTACTAGTCATAATATTCCTGCTACTAGTCATAATATTCCTGCTACTAGTCATAATATTCCCTGCTACTAGTCATAATATTCCTGCTACTAGTCATAATATTCCCTGCTACTAGTCATAATATTCCTGCTACTAGTCATAATATTCCTGCTACTAGTCATAATATTCCTGCTACTAGTCATAATATTCCTGCTACTAGTCATAATATTCCTGCTACTAGTCATAATATTCCTGCTACTAGTCATAATATTCCCTGCTACTAGTCATAATATTCCCTGCTACTAGTCATAATATTCCTGCTACTAGTCATAATATTCCCTGCTACTAGTCATAATATTCCTTGCTACTAGTCATAATATTCCTGCTACTAGTCATAATATTCCTGCTACTAGTCATAATATTCCTGCTACTAGCCATAATATTCCCTGCTACTAGTCATAATATTCCTGCTACTAGTCATAATATTCCCTGCTACTAGTCATAATATTCCTGCTACTAGTCATAATATTCCCTGCTACTAGTCATAATATTCCCTGCTACTAGTCATAATATTCCTGCTACTAGTCATAATATTCCCTGCTACTAGTCATAATATTCCTGCTACTAGTCATAATATTCCCTGCTACTAGTCATAATATTCCTGCTACTAGTCATAATATTCCTGCTACTAGTCATAATATTCCTGCTACTAGTCATAATATTCCCTGCTACTAGTCATAATATTCCTGCTACTAGTCATAATATTCCCTGCTACTAGTCATAATATTCCTGCTACTAGTCATAATATTCCTGCTACTAGTCATAATATTCCCTGCTACTAGTCATAATATTCCTGCTACTAGCCATAATATTCCTGCTACTAGTCATAATATTCCCTGCTACTAGTCATAATATTCCTGCTACTAGTCATAATATTCCCTGCTACTAGTCATAATATTCCTGCTACTAGTCATAATATTCCCTGCTACTAGCCATAATATTCCTGCTACTAGTCATAATATTCCTGCTACTAGTCATAATATTCCTGCTACTAGCCATAATATTCCTGCTACTAGTCATAATATTCCCTGCTACTAACCATAATATTCCTGCTACTAGTCATAATATTCCTGCTACTAGCCATAATATTCCTGCTACTAGTCATAATATTCCCTGCTACTAGCCATAATATTCCTGCTACTAGTCATAATATTCCCTGCTACTAGCCATAATATTCCTGCTACTAGTCATAATATTCCCTGCTACTAGTCATAATATTCCTGCTACTAGTCATAATATTCCCTGCTACTAGTCATAATATTCCCTGCTACTAGTCATAATATTCCCTGCTACTAGTCATAATATTCCTGCTACTAGTCATAATATTCCCTGCTACTAGTCATAATATTCCTGCTACTAGTCATAATATTCCCTGCTACTAGTCATAATATTCCCTGCTACTAGTCATAATATTCCTGCTACTAGTCATAATATTCCCTGCTACTAGTCATAATATTCCTGCTACTAGTCATAATATTCCTGCTACTAGTCATAATATTCCTGCTACTAGTCATAATATTCCCTGCTACTAGTCATAATATTCCTGCTACTAGTCATAATATTCTGCTACTAGTCATAATATTCCTGCTACTAGTCATAATATTCCTGCTACTAGTCATAATATTCCTGCTACTAGTCATAATATTCCTGCTACTAGTCATAATATTCCTGCTACTAGTCATAATATTCTGCTACTAGTCATAATATTCCTGCTACTAGTCATAATATTCCTGCTACTAGTCATAATATTCCCTGCTACTAGTCATAATATTCCTGCTACTAGTCATAATATTCCTGCTACTAGTCATAATATTCCTGCTGCATAATATTCCTGCTACTAGTCATAATATTCCTGCTACTAGTCATAATATTCCTGCTACTAGCCATAATATTCCTGCTACTAGTCATAATATTCCTGCTACTAGTCATAATATTCCTGCTACTAGTCATAATATTCCTGCTACTAGTCATAATATTCCTGCTACTAACCATAATATTCCTGCTACTAGTCATAATATTCCTGCTACTAACCATAATATTCCTGCTACTAGTCATAATATTCCCTGCTACTAGTCATAATATTCCCTGCTACTAGTCATAATATTCCTGCTACTAGTCATAATATTCCCTGCTACTAGTCATAATATTCCTGCTACTAGTCATAATATTCCCTGCTACTAACCATAATATTCCTGCTACTAGTCATAATATTCCTGCTACTAGTCATAATATTCCTGCTACTAGCCATAATATTCCTGCTACTAGTCATAATATTCCCTGCTACTAACCATAATATTCCTGCTACTAGTCATAATATTCCTGCTACTAGTCATAATATTCCTGCTACTAGTCATAATATTCCCTGCTACTAGCCATAATATTCCTGCTACTAGTCATAATATTCCCTGCTACTAGTCATAATATTCCTGCTACTAGTCATAATATTCCTGCTACTAGTCATAATATTCCTGCTACTAGTCATAATATTCCTGCTACTAGTCATAATATTCCTGCTACTAGTCATAATATTCCCTGCTACTAGTCATAATATTCGCTACTAGTCATAATATTCCTGCTACTAGTCATAATATTCCTGCTACTAGTCATAATATTCCCTGCTACTAGTCATAATATTCCTGCTACTAGTCATAATATTCCTGCTACTAGTCATAATATTCCTTACTAGTCATAATATTCTGCTACTAGCCATAATATTCCTGCTACTAGTCATAATATTCCTGCTACTAGTCATAATATTCCTGCTACTAGTCATAATATTCTGCTACTAGTCATAATATTCCTGCTACTAGTCATAATATTCCTGCTACTAGTCATAATATTCCTGCTACTAGTCATAATATTCCTGCTACTAGTCATAATATTCCCTGCTACTAGTCATAATATTCCTGCTACTAGTCATAATATTCCTGCTACTAGTCATAATATTCCCTGCTACTAGTCATAATATTCCTGCTACTAGTCATAATATTCCTGCTACTAGCCATAATATTCCTGCTACTAGTCATAATATTCCTGCTACTAACCATAATATTCCTGCTACTAGTCATAATATTCCCTGCTACTAACCATAATATTCCTGCTACTAGTCATAATATTCCTGCTACTAGTCATAATATTCCTGCTACTAGTCATAATATTCCCTGCTACTAACCATAATATTCCTGCTACTAGTCATATTATTCCTGCTACTAGTCATAATATTCCTGCTACTAGCCATAATATTCCCTGCTACTAGTCATAATATTCCTGCTACTAGCCATAATATTCCCTGCTACTAGTCATAATATTCCTGCTACTAGTCATAATATTCCTGCTACTAGTCATAATATTCCTGCTACTAGTCATAATATTCCTGCTACTTGCCATAATATTCCCTGCTACTAGTCATAATATTCCTGCTACTAGTCATAATATTCCTGCTACTAGTCATAATATTCCTGCTACTAGCCATAATATTCCCTGCTACTAGTCATAATATTCCTGCTACTAGTCATAATATTCCTGCTACTAGTCATAATATTCCTGCTACTAGCCATAATATTCCCTGCTACTAGTCATAATATTCCTGCTACTAGTCATAATATTCCTGCAACTAACCATAATATTCCTGCTACTAGTCATAATATTCCCTGCTACTAACCTTAATATTCCTGCTACTAGTCATAATATTCCCTGCTACTAACCATAATATTCCTGCTACTAGCCATAATATTCCCTGCTACTAGTCATAATATTCCTGCTACTGTCATAATATTCCTGCTACTAGTCATAATATTCCCTGCTACTAGTCATAATATTCCTGCTACTAGTATAATATTCCTGCTTAACTCTAGTCATAATATTCCTGCTACTAGTCATAATATTCCTGCTACTAGTCATAATATTCCCTGCTACTAGTCATAATATTCCTGCTACTAGCCATAATATTCCCTGCTACTAGTCATAATATTCCTGCTACTAGTCATAATATTCCTGCTACTAGTCATAATATTCCTGCTACTAGTCATAATATTCCCTGCTACTAGTCATAATATTCCTGCTACTAGTCATAATATTCCCTGCTACTAGTCATAATATTCCTGCTACTAGTCATAATATTCCTGCTACTAGTCATAATATTCCTGCTACTAGTCATAATATTCCCGCTACTAGTCATAATATTCCCGCTACTAGTCATAATATTCCTGCTACTAGTCATAATATTCCCGCTACTAGTCATAATATTAGTCATAATATTCCTGCTACTAGTCATAATATTCCTGCTACTAGTCATAATATTCCTGCTACTAACCATAATATTCCTGCTACTAGTCATATATTCTGCTACTCATAATATTCCTGCTACTAGTCATAATATTCCTGCTACTAACATAATATTCCTACTACTAATAATATTCCCTGCTACTAACCATAATATTCCTGCTACTAGTCATAATATTCCTGCTACTAGTCATAATATTCCTGCTACTAGTCATAATATTCCTGCTACTAGCCATAATATTCCCTGCTACTAGTCATAATATTCCTGCTACTAGTCATAATATTTCCCTGCTACTAGCCATAATATTCCCTGCTACTAGTCATAATATTCCTGCTACTAGCCATAATATTCCTGCTACTAGTCATAATATTCCCTGCTACTAACCATAATATTCCTGCTACTAGTCATAATATTCCTGCTACTAGCCATAATATTCCCTGCTACTAGTCATAATATTCCTGCTACTAGTCATAATATTCCTGCTACTAGTCATAATATTCCTGCTACTAGTCATAATATTCCCTGCTACTAGCCATAATATTCCTGCTACTAGTCATAATATTCCTGCTACTAGTCATAATATTCCTGCTACTAACCATAATATTCCTGCTACTAGTCATAATATTCCTGCTACTAGTCATAATATTCCTGCTACTAGTCATAATATTCCTGCTACTAGTCATAATATTCCTGCTACTAGTCATAATATTCCTGCTACTAGTCATAATATTCCTGCTACTAGTCATAATATTCCTGCTACTAGCCATAATATTCCCTGCTACTAGTCATAATATTCCTGCTACTAGCCATAATATTCCTGCAGATATATTCCTGCTACTAGTCATAATATTCCTGCTACTAACCATAATATTCCCTGCTACTAGTCATAATATTCCTGCTACTAGTCATAATATTCCCTGCTACTAGCCATAATATTCCCTGCTACTAGTCATAATATTCCTGCTACTAGCCATAATATTCCTGCTACTAGTCATAATATTCCCTGCTACTAACCATAATATTCCTGCTACTAGTCATAATATTCCTGCTACTAACCATAATATTCCTGCTACTAGTCATAATATTCCTGCTACTAGTCATAATATTCCTGCTACTAACCATAATATTCCTGCTACTAGTCATAATATTCCTGCTACTAACCATAATATTCCTGCTACTAGTCATAATATTCCTGCTACTAACCATAATATTCCTGCTACTAGTCATAATATTCCTGCTACTAGCCATAATATTCCTGCTACTAGTCATAATATTCCTGCTACTAGCCATAATATTCCTGCTACTAGTCATAATATTCCCTGCTACTAGTCATAATATTCCTGCTACTAGCCATAATATTCCTGCTACTAGTCATAATATTCCCTGCTACTAGCCATAATATTCCTGCTACTAGTCATAATATTCCTGCTACTAGTCATAATATTCCCTGCTACTAGCCATAATATTCCTGCTACTAGTCATAATATTTCCTGCTACTAGTCATAATATTCCCGCTACTAGTCATAATATTCCTGCTACTAGTCATAATATTCCTGCTACTAGTCATAATATTCCCTGCTCTACTAGTCATAATATTCCTGCTACTAGTCATAATATTCCTGCTACTAGTCATAATATTCCTGCTACTAGCCATAATATTCCTGCTACTAGTCATAATATTCCTGCTACTAGTCATAATATTCCTGCTACTAGTCATAATATTCCTGCTACTAGTCATAATATTCCCTGCTACTAGTCATAATATTCCTGCTACTAGTCATAATATTCCTGCTACTAGTCATAATATTCCTGCTACTAGTCATAATATTCCTGCTACTAGTCATAATATTCCTGCTACTAGTCATAATATTCCCTGCTACTAGTCATAATATTCCTGCTACTAGTCATAATATTCCCTGCTACTAGTCATAATATTCCTGCTACTAGTCATAATATTCCTGCTACTAGTCATAATATTCCTGCTACTAGCCATAATATTCCCTGCTACTAGTCATAATATTCCTGCTACTAGTCATAATATTCCCTGCTACTAACCATAATATTCCTGCTACTAGTCATAATATTCCTGCTACTAGTCATAATATTCCTGCTACTAGCCATAATATTCCCTGCTACTAGTCATAATATTCCTGCTGCCATAATATTCCTGCTATGTAATATTCCTGCTACTAGTAATTCCTGCTACTATCATAATTTCCTGCTACTAGTCAAATTTCCTTACTCATATTCCCATTCACTAGTCATAATATTCTGCTACTAGTCATAATATTCCTGCTACTAGTCATAATATTCCTGCTACTAGTCATAATATATTCCTGCTACTAGTATAATATTCCTGCTACTAGTCATAATATTCCTGCTACTAGTCATAATATTCTGCTACTAGTCATAATATTCCCTGCTACTAGTCATAATATTCCTGCTACTAGTCATAATATTCCTGCTACTAATAATATTCCTGCTACTAGTCATAATATTCCTGCTACTAGTCATAATATTCCCTGCTACTAGTCATAATATTCCTGCTACTAGTCATAATATTCCTGCTACTAGTCATAATATTCCTGCTACTAGTCATAATATTCCTGCTACTAGTCATAATATTCCCTGCTACTAGTCATAATATTCCTGCTACTAGCCATAATATTCCCTGCTACTAGTCATAATATTCCTGCTACTAGTCATAATATTCCTGCTACTAGTCATAATATTCCTGCTACTAGTCATAATATTCCTGCTACTAACCATAATATTCCTGCTACTAGTCATAATATTCCCTGCTACTAACCATAATATTCCTGCTACTAGTCATAATATTCCCTGCTACTAACCATAATATTCCCTGCTACTAGTCATAATATTCCTGCTACTAGCCATAATATTCCTGCTACTAGTCATAATATTCCCTGCTACTAACCATAATATTCCTGCTACTAGTCATAATATTCCTGCTACTAGTCATAATATTCCTGCTACTATTCATAATATTCCTGCTACTAGCCATAATATTCCCTGCTACTAGTCATAATATTCCTGCTACTAGTCATAATATTCCTGCTACTAGTCATAATATTCCCCTGCTACTAGCCATAATATTCCCTGCTACTAGTCATAATATTCCTGCTACTTGTCATAATATTCCTGCTACTAGTCATAATATTCCCTGCTACTAGTCATAATATTCCTGCAACTAGCCATAATATTCCTGCTACTAGTCATAATATTCCCTGCTACTAACCAAAATATTCCTGCTACTAGTCATAATATTCCTGCTACTAACCATAATATTCCTGCTACTAGTCATAATATTCCTGCTACTAGTCATAATATTCCTGCTACTAACCATAATATTCCTGCTACTAGTCATAATATTCCTGCTACTAGCCATAATATTCCCTGCTACTAGTCATAATATTCCTGCTACTAGTCATAATATTCCTGCTACTAGTCATAATATTCCCTGCTACTAGTCATAATATTCCTGCTACTAGCCATAATATTCTCTGCTACTAGTCATAATATTCCCTGCTACTAGTCATAATATTCCTGCTATTAGTCATAATATTCCTGCTACTAACCATAATATTCCTGCTACTAGTCATAATATTCCTGCTACTAACCATAATATTCCTGCTACTAGTCATAATATTCCCTGCTACTAACCATAATATTCCTGCTACTGGTCATAATATTCCCTGCTACTAACCATAATATTCCTGCTACTAGCCATAATATTCCTGCTACTAGCCATAATATTCCCTGCTACTAACCATAATATTCCTGCTACTAGTCATAATATTCCTGCTACTAGTCATAATATTCCTGCTACTAGTCATAATATTCCTGCTACTAACCATAATATTCCCTGCTACTAGTCATAATATTCCTGCTACTAGTCATAATATTTCCCTGCTACTAGCCATAATATTCCCTGCTACTAGTCATAATATTCCTGCTACTAGCCATAATATTCCTGCTACTAGTCATAATATTCCCTGCTACTAGCCATAATATTCCTGCTACTAGTCATAATATTCCTGCTACTAGTCATAATATTCCCTGCTACTAGTCATAATATTCCTGCTACTAGTCATAATATTCCTGCTACTAGTCATAATATTCCTGCTACTAGTCATAATATTCCCTGCTACTAGTCATAATATTCCTGCTACTAGTCATAATATTCCTGCTACTAGTCATAATATTCCTGCTACTAGTCATAATATTCCTGCTACTAGTCATAATATTCCTGCTACTAGTCATAATATTCCTGCTACTAGTCATAATATTCCTGCTACTAGTCATAATATTCCCTGCTACTAGTCATAATATTCCCTGCTACTAGTCATAATATTCCTGCTACTAGTCATAATATTCCTGCTACTAGTCATAATATTCCTGCTACTAGTCATAATATTCCTGCTACTAGTCATAATATTCCTGCTACTAGTCATAATATTCCCTGCTACTAGTCATAATATTCCTGCTACTAGTCATAATATTCCCTGCTACTAGTCATAATATTCCCTGCTACTAGTCATAATATTCCCTGCTACTAGTCATAATATTCCTGCTACTAGTCATAATATTCCTGCTACTAGTCATAATATTCCTGCTACTAG
>JACSYO010000966.1:17500-30000 GCA_016806645.1 Ophiodon elongatus | reverse complement strand
CTACTACTGCTGCTTCATTCACTACTACTGCTGCAGCTTCATTCACTACTGCTGCTTCATTCACTACTACTACTGCTGCTGCTTCATTCACGACTACTACTGCTGCTGCTGCTTCATTCACTACTGCTGCTGCTGCTTCATTCACTACTACTGCTGCTGCTTCATTCACTACTACTACTGCTGCTGCTTCATTCACTACTATTACTGCTGCTTCATTCACTACTGCTGCTGCTGCTGCTGCTTCATTCACTACTACTACTGCTGCTGCTTCATTCACTACTACTACTGCTGCTGCTGCTTCATTCACTACTACTGCTGCTACTGCTTCATTTACTGCTGCTGCTTCATTCACTACTACTGCTGCTGCTGCTTCATTCACTACTACTGCTGCTGCTGCTTCATTTACTGCTGCTGCTTCATTCACTACTACTGCTGCTGCTGCTTCATTCACTACTGCTGCTGCTTCATTCACTACTACTACTGCTTCATTCACTACTACTGCTGCTGCTGCTTCATTCACTACTACTGCTGCTGCTGCTTCATTCACTACTACTGCTGCTGCTGCTTCATTCACTGCTGCTGCTTCATTCACTACTACTGCTGCTTCATTCACTACTACTACTATTGCTGCTTCATTCACTACTACTGCTGCTGCTTCATTCACTACTACTGCTGCTGCTTCATTCACTACTACTACTGCTGCTGCTTCATTCACCACTACTGCTGCTGCTGCTTCATTCACTACTGCTGCTGCTTCATTCACTACTGCTGCTGCTTCATTCACTAATACTACTGCTGCTGCTGCTTCATTCACTACTACTGCTGCTGCTTCATTCACTACTACTGCTGCTGCTGCTTCATTCACTACTACTGCTGCTACTGCTTCATTTACTACTACTGCTGCTTCATTCACTACTACTGCTGCTACTGCTTCATTTACTGCTGCTGCTTCATTTACTACTGCTGCTGCTTCATTCACTACTACTGCTGCTGCTGCTTCATTCACTACTACTGCTGCTTCATTCACTACTGCTGCTGCTTCATTCACTACTGCTGCTGCTTCATTCACTACTACTGCTGCTTCATTCACTACTGCTGCTGCTTCATTCACTGCTGCTTCATTCACTACTACTGCTGCTTCATTCACTACTACTGCTGCTTCATTCACTACTGCTGCTGCTTCATTCACTACTACTGCTGCTGCTTCATTCACTACTGCTGCTTCATTCACTACTGCTGCTGCTTCATTCACTACTACTGCTTCATTCACTACTACTGCTGCTTCATTCACTACTGCTTCATTCCCTACTACTGCTGCTGCTTCATTCACTACTGCTGCTGCTTCATTTACTACTGCTGCTTCATTCACTACTGCTGCTGCTTCATTCACTACTGCTGCTGCTTCATTCACTACTGCTGCTTCATTCACTACTGCTGCTGCTTTATTCACTACTGCTTCATTCACTACTGCTGCTGCTTTATTCACTACTGCTTCATTCACTACTACTGCTGCTTCATTCACTACTGCTGCTGCTTCATTTACTACTGCTGCTTCATTCACTACTGCTTCATTCACTACTGCTTCATTCACTACTACTGCTGCTGCTGCTTCATTCACTACTACTGCTGCTACTGCTTCATTCACTACTGCTTCATTTACTACCACTACTGCTGCTGCTTCATTCATTACTGCTGCTGCTTCATTTACTACTACTACTTCATTCACTACTGCTACTGCTTCATTCACTACTGCTACTGCTTCATTCACTACTGCTGCTGCTGCTTCATTCACTACTGCTGCTGCTTCATTTACTACTACTACTGCTGCTGCTGCATTCACTACTACTGCTGCTACTGCTTCATTCACTACTACTGCTGCTACTGCTTCATTTACTGCTGCTGCTTCATTCACTACTGCTGCTGCTTCATTCACTACTACTGCTGCTGCTTCATTCACTACTGTTGCTGCTGCTTCATTCACTACTACTACTGCTGCTGCTTCATTCACTACTACTGCTGCTTCATTCACTACTACTACTATTGCTGCTTCATTCACTACTACTGCTGCTGCTTCATTCACTACTACTACTGCTGCTGCTTCATTCACTACTACTACTGCTGCTGCTTCATTCACTACTACTACTGCTGCTGCTTCATTCACCAATACTGCTGCTGCTGCTTCATTCACTACTGCTGCTGCTTCATTCACTACTGCTGCTGCTTCATTCACTAATACTACTGCTGCTTCATTCACTACTACTGCTGCTGCTGCTTCATTCACTACTACTGCTGCTTCATTCACTACTACTGCTGCTGCTGCTTCATTTACTACTACTGCTGCTTCATTCACTACTACTGCTGCTACTGCCAACCCCCAACTACTACTGCTGCTTCATTCACTACTACTGCTGCTGCTGCTTCATTTACTACTACTGCTGCTTCATTCACTACTACTGCTGCTACTGCTTCATTTACTGCTGCTGCTTCATTTACTACTGCTGCTGCTTCATTCACTACTACTGCTGCTGCTGCTTCATTCACTACTACTGCTGCTTCATTCACTACTGCTGCTGCTTCATTCACTACTACTGCTGCTTCATTCACTACTGCTGCTGCTTCATTCACTTCTGCTGCTTCATTCACTTCTGCTGCTGCTTCATTCACTACTACTGCTGCTTCATTCACTACTGCTGCTGCTTCATTCACTACTACTGCTGCTGCTTCATTCACTACTGCTGCTGCTGCTTCATTCACTACTGCTGCTGCTTCATTCACTACTACGGCTGCTTCATTCACTACTGCTGCTTCATTCACTACTACTACTGCTGCTGCTTCATTCACTACTACTACTGCTGCTGCTGCTTCATTCACTACTACTACTGCTGCTGCTGCTTTATTCACTACTACTGCTGCTACTGCTTCTGCTTCATTCACTACTGCTGCTGCTTCATTCACTACTGCTGCTGCTGCTGCTTCATTCACTACTGCTGCTGCTTCATTCACTACTACTGCTGCTTCATTCACTACTACTGCTGCTGCTGCTTCATTCACTACTGCTGCTGCTTCATTCACTACTACTGCTGCTGCTGCTTCATTCACTACTACTGCTGCTGCTTCATTCACTACTGCTGCTGCTTCATTCACTACTACTGCTGCTTCATTCACTACTACTGCTGCTTCATTCACTACTGCTGCTGCTTCATCCACTACTACTGCTGCTGCTTCATTCACTACTGCTGCTGCTTCATTCACTACTACTGCTGCTGCTGCTTCATTCACTACTACTGCTGCTTCATTCACTACTGCTGCTGCTTCATTCACTACTACTGCTGCTTCATTCACTACTGCTGCTGCTTCATTCACTTCTACTCCTGCTTTATTCACTACTGCTGCTGCTTCATTCACTACTGCTGCTGCTTCATTCACTACTACTGCTGCTTCATTCACTACTACTGCTGCTGCTTCATTCACTACTGCTGCTGCTTCATTCACTACTACTGCTGCTTCATTCACTACTACGGCTGCTGCTTTATTCACTACTGCTTCATTCACTACTGCTGCTGCTTTATTCACTACTGCTTCATTCACTACTACTGCTGCTTCATTCACTACTGCTGCTGCTTCATTTACTACTGCTACTGCTTCATTCACTACTGCTTCATTCACTACTACTGCTGCTGCTGCTTCATTCACTACTGCTGCTTCATTCACTACCGCTGCTGCTTCATTCACTACTACTGCTTCATTCACTACTACTGCCACTGCTACTGCTTCATTCACTACTACTGCTGCTGCTTCATTCACTACTGCTGCTGCTTCATTCATACTACCTACTGCTTCATTCACTACTGCTACTGCTTCATTCACTACTGCTACTGCTTCATTCACTACTGCTGCTTCATTCACTACTGCTGCTGCTTCATTCACTACTACCTGCTGCTGCTTCATTCACTACTACTGCTGCTTCATTCACTACTGCTGCTGCTTCATTCACTACTGCTACTGCTTCATTCACTACTACTGCTGCTTCATTCACTACTGCTACTGCTTCATTCACTACTGCTGCTTCATTCACTACTGCTACTGCTTCATTCACTACTACTGCTGCTTCATTCACTACTGCTGCTGCTTCATTCACTACTACTGCTGCTGCTTCATTCACTACTCTGCTTCATTCACTACTGCTACTGCTTCATTCACTACTACTGCTGCTTCATTCACTACTACTCTGCTTCATTCACTACTGCTGCTGCTTCATTCACTACTGCTACTGCTTCATTCACTACTACTGCTGCTGCTTCATTCACTACTACTGCTGCTGCTGCTTCATTCACTACTACTCTGCTTCTCACTGCTGCTGCTTCATTCACTACTACTGCTGCTTCATTCACTACTACTACTATTGCTGCTTCATTCACTACTACTGCTGCTGCTTCATTCACTACTACTGCTGCTGCTTCATTCACTACTACTACTGCTGCTGCTTCATTCACCACTACTGCTGCTGCTGCTTCATTCACTACTGCTGCTGCTTCATTCACTACTGCTGCTGCTTCATTCACTAATACTACTGCTGCTGCTGCTTCATTCACTACTACTGCTGCTGCTTCATTCACTACTACTGCTGCTTCATTCACTACTACTGCTGCTGCTGCTTCATTTACTACTACTGCTGCTTCATTCACTACTACTACTGCTGCTGCTTCATTCACTACTACTGCTGCCACTACTCCGCTTCATTCACACACTACTGCTGCTGCTTCATTCACTACTACTGCTACTGCTTCATTCACTACTGCTGCTGCTTCATTCACTACTACTGCTGCTGCTTCATTCACTACTACTACTGCTGCTGCTTCATTCACTACTACTGCTGCTGCTTCATTCACTACTGCTGCTGCTTCATTCACTACTGCTGCTGCTTCATTCACTACTACTACTGCTGCTGCTTCATTCACTACTACTGCTGCTGCTTCATTCACTACTACTGCTGCTTCATTCATTCACTACTGCTGCTGCTTCATTCACTACTACTGCTGCTGCTTCATTCACTACTACTGCTGCTGCTTCATTCACTACTACTGCTGCTTCATTCATACTACTACTGCTGCTGCTTCATTCACTACTACTACTGCTGCTGCTTCATTCACTACTACTGCTGCTGCTTCATTCACTACTACTGCTGCTTCATTCAACTACTACGCTGCTGCTTCATTCACTACTACTACTGCTGCTGCTTCATTCACTACTACTGCTGCTGCTTCATTCACTACTACTGCTGCTTCATTCATTACTACTACTGCTGCTGCTTCATTCACTACTACTACTGCTGCTGCTTCATTCACTACTACTGCTGCTGCTTCATTCACTACTACTGCTGCTTCATTCATTACTACTACTGCTGCTGCTTCATTCACTACTACTGCTGCTGCTTCATTCACTACTACTGCTGCTTCATTCACTACTACTACTGCTGCTGCTGCTTCATTCACTACTACTACTGCTTCATTCCCTACTACTGCTTCATTCCCTACTACTGCTGCTGCTTCATTCACTACTGCTGCTGCTTCATTCACTACTACTGCTTCATTCACTACTGCTACTGCTTCATTCACTACTGCTACTGCTTCATTCACTACTGCTGCTGCTTCATTTACTACTACTACTGCTGCTGCTTCATTCACTACTGCTACTGCTTCATTCACTACTGCTGCTGCTTCATTTACTACTACTACTACTGCTTCATTCACTACTGCTTCATTCACTACTGCTGCTGCTGCTTCATTCACTACTGCTGCTGCTTCATTCACTACTGCTGCTGCTTCATTCACTTCTACTACTGCTTTATTCACTACTGCTGCTGCTTCATTCCCTACTACTGCTGCTGCTTCATTCACTACTGCTGCTGCTTCATTCACTACTACTGCTGCTTCATTCACTACTACTGCTGCTGCTTCATTCACTACTACTGCTGCTTCATTCACTACTACTGCTGCTGCTTCATTCACTACTGCTGCTGCTTCATTCACTACTACTGCTGCTTCATTCACTACTACTGCTGCTGCTTCATTCACTACTGCTGCTGCTTCATTCACTACTACTGCTGGTGCTTTATTCACTACTGCTTCATTCACTACTGCTGCTGCTTTATTCACTACTGCTTCATTCACTACTACTGCTGCTGCTGCTTCATTCACTACTACTGCTGCTGCTGCTTCATTCACTACTGCTGCTGCTTCATTCACTACTGCTTCATTCACTACTGCTGCTGCTTCATTCACTACTGCTGCTGCTGCTTCATTCACTACTGCTGCTGCTTCATTCACTACTGCTACTGCTTCATTCACTACTGCTGCTGCTTCATTCACTACTGATTGATTATGGAGTACTGATTATGGAGTACTGATTATGGAGTATTGATTATGGAGTATTGATTATGGAGTATTCATTATTGAGCACTGATTATGGAGTACTGATTATGGAGTACTGATTATGGAGTATTGATTATGGAGTATTGATTATGGAGTACTGATTATTGAGCACTGATTATGGAGTATTGATTATGGAGTACTGATTATGGAGTATTGATTATGGAGTACTGATTATTGAGCACTGATTATGGAGTACTGATTATGGAGTACTGATTATGGAGTATTGATTATGGAGTATTGATTATGGAGTATTGATTATGGAGTACTGATTATGGAGTACTGATTATGGAGTACTGATTATGGAGTATTGATTATGGAGTACTGATTATTGAGCACTGATTATGGAGTACTGATTATGGAGTACTGATTATGGAGTATTGATTATGGAGTACTGATTAGGGAGTATTGATTATGGAGTACTGATTATGGAGTACTGATTATGGAGTATTGATTATGGAGTATTGATTATGGAGTACTGATTATTGAGCACTGATTATGGAGCACTGATTATGGAGTACTGATTATGGAGTATTGATTATGGAGTATTGATTATGGAGTACTGATTATTGAGCACTGATTATGGAGTACTGATTATGGAGTACTGATTATGGAGTACTGATTATGGAGTACTGATTATGGAGTATTGATTATGGAGTACTGATTATGGAGTACTGATTATGGAGTATTGATTATGGAGTACTGATTATGGAGTACTGATTATGGAGTACTGATTATGGAGTATTGATTATGGAGTACTGATTATGGAGTACTGATTATGGAGTACTGATTATGGAGTATTGATTATGGAGTACTGATTATGGAGTACTGATTATGGAGTATTGATTATGGAGTACTGATTATGGAGTATTGATTATGGAGTATTGATTACCTCGGGGTACGACCACTCTGGGGAGAAGTCTGTGATGGAGGCGAGGCGGGTCAGGGCCGCGGAGGGCAGCGGGTGAGGAAAGGGGAGGAAGGAGGAGGAGGGTGAGGGCTGGGGGGGCACCATGTAGCGGACACCCGCCGGGAACATGGCCAGGTTGGGTGCGGCGGCAGCGTGAGCCGCCACGGGATTGGTCTCCTCGGTGATGAGGTCAGAGATGAGGTCGGGGAACTGGCTGTCGAAGCAGATGTCTAGCTCCTCCCCTCCTCGCTCACACGGCTCCGCCTCCTCCTCCAAGTGCGTGTCCATACAGGTGTCCTCCGCGTCGTAGCTCCGCCTACCCTCCTCCTTCACCTGCACGGGGGGCGTCGCCAGGTGAGCAGTCTCCATGGCGACAGCAGCGGGGGCGGAGCTAACGGACTGACTCTGCTGCAGCAGCAGCGGCTGATAGGACAACTGAGCTCCAGGTGCAGTCACGTGATCGTAGGCCGGCCCCAGGACCAATGGCTGCTGCCCCTCGGGCTGTCGCTGCGTCTGATTGGCCGGCGGGGTGGGCCGGCCCGCTGAGTCCTGGCAAACCAAAAGCAGTGGAGCGGCGCCACTTCCTGTCTGCTGCCGTGGAGACGGGCAGGAGGAGGAGGCGTGGCTTGTCTGAAGCACACAGAAATAAAACCGGAGTAAAAAGGAGCAGATGAATATGACGATTGAAGAAAATAGTCCCTTTAAGTCTCACCTGCAGCAGAGCCAGCTTGGTGGGAGGAGCGCTGCCTTCATCATCATCATCATCATCATCACCTCTCCTGTCCTTCACCTCCTCCTCATCTCTCACAGCCTCCTCCTCAGGCCCCCCTCCTTGTGACTCCCCAAGAGCTCCCAGCTCCAGGCAGAGGGGGAGCAGGGGCGGGGCCACAGCGGAGGTGGGAGACAGGGAGAGGGAGGGGGGGAGGGAGGAGGAGGGCGGGGAGGAGGAAGAGGAAGAGGAAGAGGAGGAGAGGGAGGAGAGAGAGGAGGGAGGGGAGACAGAGGAGGGAGGGGTGGCGGTGGGCGAGAGGGAGAGAGCTAGGGAGGGGGGAGACAGGGGGGAGGAGGAGCAGAGAACAGAAGAGAGGGGAGGAGGCGGGCCGCCGTATGTCTGACCCTGTTTGGGGGAGTTGAGGAAGGAGTCGGGGTCAAAGGTCAGGTGGACCGCCGAGGGAGGCGGGGGTGGCGAGGGGGAGGCGGCGGGAGAGGGAGGGGAGGCAGCAGGAGGAGTGGGGGAACGAAGGCAGGTGGAGGAGGGGGGGGTGACGAGCAGCCCTCCGATGACGGGGGAGGGGAGGAGGGTGAGGGAGAGGGTGGCAACTGGAGGAGCGGGGGGGAGCGAGGGGGGAGGGGAAGGGGAGGCGGGGGAGAGCAGCAACTGGCCAGGGTGGGTGAGTGAAAGCCCCGCCTCCTCCTCTCTGGCCCCGCCTCCTCCCCCCCCTCCGCCCGCGAGGGAGCCGGCCGTTGCCATGACGAGCAGGGCGTTCTGGGGCAGCGCCACCGTGGTCAGGTCGCCGTAGAAACCGTTGCTATAAAATAAAACACACATGTGTATATATATACATATATATATATATATATATATATATATATATATATATATATATATATAAAAATCTATACACAGTATATATAGTACATATAAACATATATGTAAGTATGTATGTATGCATGTATGTATGTATGTATGTATGTATGTATGTATGTATGTATGTATGTATGTATGTATGTATATATATATATATATATATATATATACATACACACACACATACATACATACATACATATATATACACATACACACACACACACAAAAAGACTTTCCCCATAGACTTCTATATAAAAGAGACTCCGTGGACGAGGGGCAGGGAGACGAGACGGGGCTGCTCTGAGCCTGGAGGGGGTCAGTTTGGCTTCTCCTCCCCTCCTCCCCCTCCTCTCCCCCTCCCCCTCCCCCTCACAGGAGAGAGGGGAGGGGGTCTGCAAGAGGAGGGGGGCAGTTTGGGGTGCGGTGCTTGGTGCTGTTACAGGTGAGGAATGTTCACTCCTGAAGAGACTGCAGAGACACAGGAAGTTAGTTCACCTCTCAGTCACAGTGAGGTCACACAGTGAGGTCACAGTGAGGTCACAGTGAGGTCACACAGTGAGGTCACACAGTGAGGTCACAGTGAGGTCACAGTGAGGTCACACAGTGAGGTCACAGTGAGGTCACAGTGAGGTCACACAGTGAGGTCACACAGTGAGGTCACAGTGAGGTCACAGTGAGGTCACACAGTGAGGTCACAGTGAGGTCACAGTGAGGTCACACAGTGAGGTCACACAGTGAGGTCACAGTGAGGTCACAGTGAGGTCACACAGTGAGGTCACAGTGAGGTCACAGTGAGGTCACACAGTGAGGTCACACAGTGAGGTCACACAGTGAGGTCACACAGTGAGGTCACAGTGAGGTCACAGTGAGGTCACACAGTGAGGTCACACAGTGAGGTCACAGTGAGGTCACAGTGAGGTCACACAGTGAGGTCACAGTGAGGTCACAGTGAGGTCACACAGTGAGGTCACACAGTGAGGTCACAGTGAGGTCACAGAGATGCGTTACCTTGGGCGGGGCTACAGAGATGCGTTACCTTGGGCGGGGCTACAGAGATGCGTTACCTTGGGCGGGGCTACAGAGGCAGGCGTGAGTGCGCGGCTGTGGTTTGGTTCTCTGCCGGTCCAGAATGTGTTGAACCAGATCCTCAATGCTGAAATCACCTGAACCCACGGAGCACTTCATACTGTGAACTGAGACACAGTACTGCTGTTAGTACTACAGAGTACACAGATACCAGGAGGTAATACTTAGTGTATTAGGTACGTACACATGGGCCTCAGCTGGGTCTGCAGCTCGTCTCGGCTCCACCTCACGCTGTCATGGCGGTCGGTCACCGCACACAGCAGCGGACTGCATTTCCCAGAATCCTCCAGGGACGGCACATTCAGGTAGTGGACCAGCACGATGTCGGGGTTCTGTCACACACAAAGACACTGATTATTCATTAATTACTCACTGATTATTCATGGTTTACTCACTGATTATTCATTGATTATTCATTGATTACTCACTGATTATTCATTAATTACTCACTGATTATTCATTGATTACTCACTGATTATTCGTTGATTAGTCATTGATTACTCACTGATTATTCATTGTTACTCACTGATTATTCATTAATTACTCACTGATTATTCATTAATTACTCACGGATTATTCATTGATTACTCACTGATTATTCATTGATTACTCACTGATTATTCATTGATTACTCACTGATTATTCATTGTTACTCACTGATTATTCATTGTTACTCACTGATTATTCACTGATTACTCACAGATTATTCATTGTTACTCACTGATTATTCATTGATTACTCACAGATTATTCATTGTTACTCACTGATTATTCATTGTTACTCACTGATTATTCATTGATTACTCACAGATTATTCATTGTTACTCACTGATTATTCATTGTTACTCACTGATTATTCATTGTTACTCACTGATTACTCACTGATTATTCATTGATTACTCACAGATTATTCATTGTTACTCACTGATTATTCATTGTTACTCACTGATTATTCATTGTTACTCACTGATTATTCACTGATTACTCACTGATTATTCATTAATTACTCACAGATTATTCATTGATTACTCACTGATTATTCATTGTTACTCACTGATTATTCATTAATTACTCACGGATTATTCACTAATTACTCACTGATTATTCATTAATTACTCACGGATTATTCACTAATTACTCACTGATTATTCATTGTTACTCACTGATTATTCACTGATTACTCACTGATTATTCATTAATTACTCACGGATTATTCATTGATTACTCACTGATTATTCATTGATTACTCACTGATTATTCATTGATTACTCACTGATTATTCATTGTTACTCACTGATTATTCATTGTTACTCACTGATTATTCATTGTTACTCACTGATTACTCACAGATTATTCATTGTTACTCACTGATTATTCATTGTTACTCACTGATTATTCATTGATTACTCACAGATTATTCATTGTTACTCACTGATTATTCATTGTTACTCACTGATTATTCATTGTTACTCACTGATTATTCACTGATTACTCACTGATTATTCATTGATTACTCACAGATTATTCATTGTTACTCACTGATTATTCATTGTTACTCACTGATTATTCATTGTTACTCACTGATTATTCACTGATTACTCACTGATTATTCATTAATTACTCACAGATTATTCATTAATTACTCACAGATTATTCATTGATTACTCACTGATTATTCATTGTTACTCACTGATTATTCATTAATTACTCACGGATTATTCACTAATTACTCACTGATTATTCATTAATTACTCACGGATTATTCACTAATTACTCACTGATTATTCAGTGATTACTCATTGATTATTCACTGATGTGTGAAGTGTGTGAGTGTTGACCTGCAGCAGCCAATAGCAACGTCTGTGGAATGTTGGCACGATGGAGGAATGGACGTAGCAACCGTACAGGCACTGAAACCAGAGCAGAGACGGCAACCGGCAACATTAATACAGGCACCGAAACCAGAGCAGAGACGGCAACCGGCAACATTCATACAGGCACCGAAACCAGAGCAGAGACGGCAACCGGCAACATTCATACAGGCACCGAAACCAGAGCAGAGACGGCAACCGGCAACATTCATACAGGCACCGAAACCAGAGCAGAGACGGCAACCGGCAACATTCATACAGGCACCGAAACCAGAGCAGAGACGGCAACCGGCAACATTCATACAGGCACCGAAACCAGAGCAGAGACGGCAACCGGCAACCGGCAACAGGCAACATTAGGGGGGGCAGCAGACTGACCTCCATGCCCTGCACCTTCAGCTTCATGTGGTCCTCCCTCGTGGTCTTGCCGTCCTTCCTCTTCTTCCAGCAGTACCCGTCCTTACGGTACTTCACCTTCTTACGGTTGTACAGGATGATGCTGCCGTTCCTCGGCCTGAAACACACCGCGTACCAGGTGAGTCTGAGTCTGGTGAGTCTAGTGAGTCTGGTGAGTCCGGTGAGTCTAGTGAGTCTAGTGGGTCTTGTCTGGTGACT
>JACSYO010000966.1:0-5000 GCA_016806645.1 Ophiodon elongatus | reverse complement strand
AAAGAAAATTAGCTGAATATGAATAACGTATCACCATGGCAACAGATTCTCCTGTTTCCTGATTGGCTCCTGGTAGACTACCAGGAGTCCCAGACAACCAGGAGTCCCAGACCAGCAGGAGCCCAAGACCACCAGGAGCCCCAGACTACCAGGAGTTCAAGACTACCAGGAATCCAAGACCACCAGGAGCCCCAGACTACCAGGAATCCAAGACCACCAGGAGCCCCAGACTACCAGGAGCCCCAGACTACCAGGAATCCAAGACCACCAGGAATCCAAGACCACCAGGAGCCCCAGACTACCAGGAGCCCCAGACAACCAGGTGCTAACAAATATGTATTTATTCAGCACAATGATGCTTGAAGTAAACTACACTGTTTTACACATACATATATATTTATGAATGTATATATGTATGTATATATATATATATATATATATATATATATATATATACATACATATATACATATATATATACATAAATATATAAGTATGTATAATCCAATAATATTTATATTTATGTTCAGATTGAATCCTAAAACTTTATCGATCCGTGAGACGAAGACTTTCAAGCAGAATATTAACGAAGAACATGAAAAGAAGAACTTACCGACAGAAATATTCCAACAAAAAGATCCAGAGAGATCAGAATGTTTCCTCCAGTGAAGATATTGATTATTATATTATTATATGATGATATTATTATATTATTAATTATCGGCCTCCGGCTGAGTCGTCCTGTCCCCGTGTCAGGAGCGTCTCTGGTCCACCACGGGGCCGCGGCCTTAAGTACGACTCAGAGCCGTGATGTCACACATTCTTACCACGGTTACCCCCAACGACGGCTCTCACACACACACACACACACACACACACACACACACACACACGGAGACAAAGGTAGAAGATCTGTGTGTTAAAACATTGAAACTCGGACGAAAGAAAGAAAGAAACATCTCGACCAATCAGACACCTGTGAAAGAGTCCATTCACAAATAACTAATCACTTTCTAATCACCAGGTCCTGGAGTCCACGAGGAGCAGGCTCCAGGGTCCTGGAATCCACGAGGAGGAGGCTCCAGGGTCCTGAAGTCCACGAGGAGCAGGCTCCAGGGTCCTGGAGTCCACGAGGAGCAGGCTCCAGGGTCCTGGAGTCCACGAGGAGCAGGCTCCAGGGTCCTGGAGTCCGTGAGAAGGTTCCAGAGGCCCACGAGGAGGAGGCTCCAGGCCTTGAAGAGATTCCGAGGTCCTTGTGGGGAACCAGAGGTCCATAGAGAGGCTTAAATAGACCTTGAAGAGGTGTCCTTAATTGTTGTTAAGGATGCTGCAGTCCTTAAAGATTATCCCTGAGGTCATTGAGTCCTTGAAGAGGGTTACAGCGTCCTTACAAAGGTATTAGAGGTACTTGAGAAAGTTAAATTGGTTCATAGAAGAGGTTGTTTAGTCATTGAAGGAGATCCTGGAGACCATAGGTGTTTGATCATTGAAGGGGATCCTGGAGATGAGCCTTGAGGGGGTTCTATGACCTTTCAGAAGGAACCAACGATCCGTGAGGGGGTTCTATGACCTTTTAGAAGGTACCAACGAGCCGTGAGGGGGTTCTATGACCTTTCAGAAGGTACCAACGATCCTTGAGGGGGTTCTATGACCTTCAGAAGGTACCAACGAGCCGTGAGGGGGTTTATGACCTTTCAGAAGGTACCAACGAGCCGTGAGGGGGTTCTATGACCTTTCAGAAGGTACCAACGAGCCTTGAGGGGGTTCTATGACCTTTCAGAAGGTACCAAGATTGAGGGGGTTCTATTTTCAGAAGGTACCAAAGGCTGAGGGGGTTCTATGACCTTCAGAAGGTACTAGAGAGCCGTGAGGGGGTTCTATGACCTTTCAGAAGGTACCAACGAGCCGTGAGGGGGTTATATGACCTTTCAGAAGGTACCAACGATCCTTGAGGGGGTTCTATGACCTTTCAGAAGGTACCAGAAGGCATTGAGGGGGTTCTATGACCTTTCAGAAGGTACCAGAAGGCATTGAGGGGGTTCTATGACCTTCAGAAGGTACTAGAGAGCCGTGAGGGGGTTCTATGACCTTTCAGAAGGTACCAACGAGCCGTGAGGGGGTTATATGACCTTTCAGAAGGTACCAACGATCCTTGAGGGGGTTCTATGACCTTTCAGAAGGTACCAAAGGCATTGAGGGGGTTCTATGACCTTCAGAAGGTACCAGAAGGCATTGAGGGGGTTCTATGACCTTCAAAAGGAACTAGAGAGCCTTGAGGGGGTTCCAGGGTTCTAAAAGAAGTTCCAGAGCTAGCTTGCGCGTTAGCTGCTAACATATCCTGAGCATCTTCCAGTATTCTGATGATCACTGTCCTCTCTCTCTTTAGACCCTCGTGGCCTCTGACCTCGGTCGTCGCTCCTCGTCGTAAACTGTCACCACGGCGACCGTGTTGTTGTGAGCAACTATTTCCTGTGGAAGGGGGCGGGGCTACAGATGGATAGGTGTGTGTGTGTTTGTGTGTGTGTGTGTGTTTGTGTGTGTGTTTAATGACCCCCCCCTTCGTCTTTGTCCCAGTCAGACAAACCCCGCCCCCCATTCAGCCTCTGAGGTCATCCACCACGCACATAAAACACACACACACATACACACACACACACACAGGAAGAATGGCTCATCAATCACCTTATTAGAGAGAAAGAGGTCGCTGATCACAAAACCAAACCTCTGTGTGTTCTGACGCACAACATTCCTCTCCCCCCCACAGTGACACACATACACACAAACACACACCCACACAAACACACACACACACAAACCAGGTTGAACTAAAAAACAAACGTTTCCAGGAGGGTTTGGTTCTCACAAACCTGTTAGATAAATCTTCAAGGACTTCCGGTTTGACTTCCGGTCTGACTTCCGGTCTGACTTCCGGTTTGACTTCCGGTCTGACTTCCGGTCTGACTTCCTGTTTGACTTCCGGTCTGACTTCCTGTCTGCAACACAAATCGATAGTTTCATCAGTGATAACCTCAAACATCTGGTCATGAGAAGGTGGTGATGAATATGATGATGGTGATGATGGTGATGAAGATGATGCTGATGATGGTGATGATGGTGACATTATGAGCCTTTCCAATGGGAGTAGTTATAGAACATTGTGAGCCTTTCCAATGGGAGAAGTTGTAGAACATTGAAAAACAACCCAAAAACAACCCAAAAAACAACCCCAAAAAACAGAGCCTCTTCAATGGGAGAAGTTGTAGAACATTGTGAGCCTCTTCAATGGGAGAAGTTGTAGAACATTGTGAGCCTCTTCAATGGGAGAAGTTGTAGAACATTGTGAGCCTCTTCAATGGGAGTAGCTGTAGAACATTGTGAGCCTCTTCAATGGGAGAAGTTGTAGAACATTGTGAGCCTCTTCAATGGGAGAAGTTGTAGAACATTGTGAGCCTCTTCAATGGGAGAAGTTGTAGAACATTGTGAGCCTCTTCAATGGGAGAAGTTGTAGAACATTGTGAGCCTCTTCAATGGGAGAAGTTGTAGAACATTGTGAGCCTCTTCAATGGGAGAAGTTGTAGAACATTGTGAGCCTCTTCAATGGGAGAAGTTGTAGAACATTGTGAGCCTCTTCAATGGGAGAAGTTGTAGAACATTGTGAGCCTCTTCAATGGGAGAAGTTGTAGAACATTGTGAGCCTCTTCAATGGGAGAAGTTGTAGAACATTGTGAGCCTCTTCAATGGGAGAAGTTGTAGAACATTGTGAGCCTCTTCAATGGGAGAAGTTGTAGAACATTGTGAGCCTCTTCAATGGGAGAAGTTGTAGAACATTGTGAGCCTCTTCAATGGGAGAAGTTGTAGAACATTGTGAGCCTCTTCAATGGGAGAAGTTGTAGAACATTGTGAGCCTCTTCAATGGGAGAAGTTGTAGAACATTGTGAGCCTCTTCAATGGGAGAAGTTGTAGAACATTGTGAGCCTCTTCAATGGGAGAAGTTGTAGAACATTGTGAGCCTCTTCAATGGGAGAAGTTGTAGAACATTGTGAGCCTCTTCAATGGGAGAAGTTGTAGAACATTGTGAGCCTCTTCAATGGGAGAAGTTGTAGAACATTGTGAGCCTCTTCAATGGGAGAAGTTGTAGAACATTGTGAGCCTCTTCAATGGGAGTAGTTGTAGAACATTGTGAGCCTCTTCAATGGGAGAAGTTGTAGAACATTGTGAGCCTCTTCAATGGGAGAAGTTGTAGAACATTGTGAGCCTCTTCAATGGGAGTAGTTGTAGAACATTGTAGAACATTGTGAGCCTTTTCAATGGGAGTAGTTGTAGAACATTGTGAGCCTCTTCAATGGGAGTAGTTGTAGAACATTGTGAGCCTCTTCAATGGGAGTAGTTGTAGAACATTGTGAGCCTCTCCAATGGGAGTAGTTGTAGAACATTGTGAGCCTCTTCAATGGGAGTAGTTGTAGAACATTGTAGAACATTGTGAGCCTTTCCAATGGGAGTAGTTGTAGAACATTGTGAGCCTTTCCAATGGGAGTAGTTGTAGAACATTGTGAGCCTCTTCAATGGGAGTAGTTGTAGAACATTGTAGAACATTGTGAGCCTTTCCAATGGGAGTAGTTGTAGAACATTGTGAGCCTTTCCAATGGGAGTAGTTGTAGAACATTGTAGAACATTGTGAGCCTTTCCAATGGGAGTAGTTGTAGAACATTGTGAGCCTTTCCAATGGGAGTAGTTGTAGAACATTGTGAGCCTCTTCAATGGGAGTAGTTGTAGAACATTGTGAGCCTTTCCAATGGGAGTAGTTGTAGAACATTGTGAGCCTCTTCAATGGGAGTAGTTGTAGAACATTGTGAGCCTCTTCAATGGGAGAAGTTGTAGAACATTGTGAGCCTCTTCAATGGGAGAAGTTGTAGAACATTGTGAGCCTCTTCAATGGGAGTAGTTGTAGAACATTGTAGAACATTGTGAGCCTTTCCAATGGGAGTAGTTGTAGAACATTG
>JACSYO010000965.1:25000-40057 GCA_016806645.1 Ophiodon elongatus | reverse complement strand
AAAATGTTAGTACCTCATGAGTTAGTTTCTGTAAATAATGAGTTAGTATCTCACAATGAGTTAGTATCTCATGAGTTAGTATCTAGAAATAATGAGTTAGTATCTCACAATGAGTTAGTTTCTCATAATGAGTCAGTATCTCATAATAATGAGTCAGTATCTCATAATAATGAGTCAGTGTCTCATAATAATGAGTCAGTATCTCATAATAATCAGTCAGTATCTCATAATAATGAGTCAGTATCTCATAATGAGTCAGTATCTCATAATAATGAGTAAGTATCTCATAATAATGAGTCAGTATCTCATAATGAGTCAGTATCTCATAATGAGTTAGTATCTCATAATAATGAGTCAGTATCTCATAATGAGTCAGTATCTCATAATAATGAGTCAGTATCTCATAATAATGAGTCAGTATCTCATAATAATGAGTCAGTATCTCATAATGAGTTAGTTTCTCATAATGAGTTAGTATCTCATGGGTTAGTTTCTCACAATGAGTTAGTTTCTATCAATAATGAGTTAGTTTCTCACAATAATGAGTTAGTATCTCATAATGAGTTAGTATCTCATGAGTTAGTTTCTCACAATGAGTTAGTTTCTATCAATAATGAGTTAGTTTCTCACAATAATGAGTTAGTTTCTCACAATGAGTTAGTTTCTCACAATAATGAGTTAGTTTCTCACAATGAGTTAGTATCTCATAATGAGTTAGTTTCCCACAATAATGAGTTAGTATCTCATAATGAGTTAGTTTCTCATAATGAGTTAGTTTCCCACAATAATGAGTTAGTTTCTCACAATGAGTTAGTATCTCATAATGAGTTAGTTTCTCATCATAATGAGTTAGTTTCTCATAATGAGTTAGTATCTCATAATGAGTTAGTTTGTCATAATGAGTTAGTTTCCCACAATAATGAGTTAGTATCTCATAATGAGTTAGTTTCTCATAATGAGTTAGTTTCCCACAATAATGAGTTAGTTTCTCACAATGAGTTCGTATCTCATAATGAGTTAGTTTCTCATAATAATGAGTTAGTTTCTCATAATGAGTTAGTATCTCATAATGAGTTAGTTTCTCATAATGAGTGAGTATCTCAATGAGTTAGTTTCTCATGAGTTAGTTTCTCACAATAATGAGTTAGTTTCTCACAATAATGAGTTAGTTTCTCACAATAATGAGTTAGTATCTCACAATAATGAGTTAGTATCTCATAATGAGTTAGTTTCCCACAATAATGAGTTAGTTTCTCACAATAATGAGTTAGTATCTCACAATAATGAGTTAGTATCTCATAATGAGTTAGTTTCTCACAATAATGAGTTAGTTTCTCACAATAATGAGTTAGTATCTCACAATAATGAGTTAGTATCTCATAATGAGTTAGTTTCTCACAATAATGAGTTAGTATCTCATAATGAGTTAGTTTCTCATGAGTTAGTTTCCCACAATAATGAGTTAGTTTCTCACAATGAGTTAGTATCTCATGAGTTAGTTTCTCATAATGAGTTAGTTTCTCATAATGAGTTAGTTTCTCATGAGTTAGTTTCCCACAATAATGAGTTAGTTTCTCACAATAATGAGTTAGTTTCCCACAATAATGAGTTAGTTTCCCACAATAATTAGTTATGATCTCAAAATAATGAGTTAGTTTCTCATAATTATGAGTCAGTATCTAGAAATAATGAGTTAGTTTCTCACAATAATGAGTTAGTTTGTCATAATAATGAGTTAGTGTCTAGAAATAATGAGTTAGTATCTAGAAATAATGAGTTAGTCTCATAATAATGAGTTAGTCTCATAATAATGAGTTAGTATCTAGAAAAAATAAGTTAGTATCTCATAATAATGAGTTAGTATCTCAGAATGAGTTAGTTTCTCACAATGAGTTAGTTTCTCACAATAATGAGTTAGTTTCTCATAATGAGTTAGTTTCCCACAATAATGAGTCAGTATCTTATAACAATGAGTTAGTATCTCATGAGTTAATATCTCATAATGAGTTAGTATCTCAATAATGAGTTAGTATCTAGAGATAATGAGTTAGTTTCTCATAATAATTAGTTAGTATCTCAAAATAAGTTTGTATCTAGAAATAAAGAGTTAGTTTCTCATAATAATTAGTTAGTTTCTCATGAGTTAGTATCTAGAAATAATGAGTTAGTATCTCGTAATAATTTGTTAGTATCTAGAAATAATGAGTTAGTTTCTCAAAATGAGTTAGTATCTCATAATGAGTTAGTTTCTCATGAGTTAGTTTCTCATAATAATGAATTCGTTTCTCACAATAATGAGTTAGTTTCTCACAATAATGAGTTAGTATCTCACAATAATGAGTTAGTTTCTCACAATAATGAGTTAGTTTCTCACAATAATGAGTTAGTTTCTCACAATAATGAGTTAGTATCTCACAATAATGAGTTAGTATCTCATAATGAGTTAGTTTCCCACAATAATGAGTTAGTTACTCACAATAATGAGTTAGTATCTCACAATAATGAGTTAGTATCTCATAATGAGTTAGTTTCTCACAATAATGAGTTAGTATCTCATAATGAGTTAGTTTCTCACAATAATGAGTTAGTTTCTCATAATGAGTTAGTTTCTCATAATGAGTTAGTTTCCCACAATAATGAGTTAGTATCTCATAATGAGTTAGTTTCTCATGAGTTAGTTTCTCATAATGAGTTAGTTTCTCATGAGTTAGTTTCCCACAATAATGAGTTAGTATCTCATAATGAGTTAGTATCTCATGAGTTAGTTTCTCACAATAATGAGTTAGTTTCTCATGAGTTAGTTTCCCACAATGAGTTAGTATCTCACAATAATGAGTTAGTTTCTGATGAGTTAGTTTCTCATAATTAGTTAGTATCTAGAAATAATGAGTTAGTTTCTCAAAATGAGTTTGTATCTAGAAATAATGATTTAGTTTCTCATAATGAGTTAGTATCTAGAAATAATTTGTTAGTATCTAGAAATAATGAGTTAGTTTCTCAAAATTGAGTTAGTATCTAGAAATAATGAGTTAGTATCTCATAATAATGAGTAGGTTTCTCACAATAATGTTAGTACCTCATGAGTTAGTTTCTGTAAATAATGAGTTAGTATCTCACAATGAGTTAGTATCTCATGAGTTAGTATCTAGAAATAATGAGTTAGTATCTCACAATGAGTTAGTTTCTCATAATGAGTCAGTATCTCATAATAATACAACCAAAAAACACCAAAAAACAACCAAAAACACAACCAAAAAACAACCAAAACAACCAAAAAAAACCAAAAAACAACCAAAACAACCAAAAAAAAACCAAAAAACATGAGTTAGTATCTCACAATGAGTTAGTATCTCATGAGTTAGTATCTAGAAATAATGAGTTAGTATCTCACAATGAGTTAGTTTCTCATAATGAGTCAGTATCTCATAATAATGAGTCAGTATCTCATAATAATGAGTCAGTGTCTCATAATAATGAGTCAGTATCTCATAATAATCAGTCAGTATCTCATAATAATGAGTCAGTATCTCATAATGAGTCAGTATCTCATAATAATGAGTCAGTATCTCATAATAATGAGTCAGTATCTCATAATGAGTCAGTATCTCATAATGAGTTAGTATCTCATAATAATGAGTCAGTATCTCATAATGAGTCAGTATCTCATAATAATGAGTCAGTATCTCATAATAATGAGTCAGTATCTCATAATAATGAGTCAGTATCTCATAATGAGTTAGTTTCTCATAATGAGTTAGTATCTCATGGGTTAGTTTCTCACAATGAGTTAGTTTCTATCAATAATGAGTTAGTTTCTCACAATAATGAGTTAGTATCTCATAATGAGTTAGTATCTCATGAGTTAGTTTCTCACAATGAGTTAGTTTCTATCAATAATGAGTTAGTTTCTCACAATGAGTTAGTTTCTCACAATAATGAGTTAGTTTCTCACAATGAGTTAGTATCTCATAATGAGTTAGTTTCCCACAATAATGAGTTAGTATCTCATAATGAGTTAGTTTCTCATAATGAGTTAGTTTCCCACAATAATGAGTTAGTTTCTCACAATGAGTTAGTATCTCATAATGAGTTAGTTTCTCATCATAATGAGTTAGTTTCTCATAATGAGTTAGTATCTCATAATGAGTTAGTTTGTCATAATGAGTTAGTTTCTCATAATAATGAGTTAGTATCTCATAATGAGTTAGTATCTCATGATGAGTTAGTTTCTCACAATAATGAGTTAGTTTCCCACAATAATGAGTTAGTTTCCCACAATAATGAGTTAGTATCTCATAATGAGCTAGTTTCTCATGAGTTAGTTTCTCATAATAATGAGTTAGTTTCTCATAATGAGTTAGTATCTCATAATGAGTTAGTTTCTCATGAGTTAGTTTCTCATAATAATGAGTTAGTTTCTCACAATAATGAGTTAGTTTTTCACAATAATGAGTTAGTATCTCACAATAATGAGTTAGTTTCTCACAATAATGAGTTAGTTTCTCACAATAATGAGTTAGTATCTCATGAGTTAGTTTCCCACAATAATGAGTTAGTTTCTCACAATAATGAGTTAGTATCTCACAATAATGAGTTAGTATCTCATGAGTTAGTTTCTCACAATAATGAGTTAGTATCTCATAATGAGTTAGTTTCTCATAATGAGTTAGTTTCCCACAATAATGAGTTAGTATCTCACAATAATGAGTTAGTATCTCATAATGAGTTAGTTTCTCACAATAATGAGTTAGTATCTCATAATAATGAGTCAGTATCTCATAATGAGTTAGTTTGTCATAATGAGTTAGTTTGTCATAATAATGAGTTAGTATCTAGAAATTTTATTTTTTAGAAATAATGAGTTCGTACCTTGAAATAATGAGTTAGTATCTCATAATGAGTTAGTATCTCATGGGTTAGTTTCTCACAATGAGTTAGTTTCTATCAATAATGAGTTAGTTTCTCACAATAATGAGTTAGTATCTCATAATGAGTTAGTATCTCATGAGTTAGTTTCTCATAATGAGTCAGTATCTCATAATAATGAGTCAGTATCTCATAATAATGAGTCAGTATCTCATAATGAGTCAGTATCTCATAATGAGTCAGTATCTCATAATGAGTTAGTATCTCATAATGAGTCAGTATCTCATAATGAGTCAGTATCTCATAATAATGAGTCAGTATCTCATAATAATGAGTCAGTATCTCATAATGAGTTAGTTTCTCATAATGAGTTAGTATCTCATGGGTTAGTTTCTCACAATGAGTTAGTTTCTATCAATAATGAGTTAGTTTCTCACAATAATGAGTTAGTATCTCATAATGAGTTAGTATCTCATGAGTTAGTTTCTCACAATGAGTTAGTTTCTATCAATAATGAGTTAGTTTCTCACAATAATGAGTTAGTTTCTCACAATGAGTTAGTTTCTCACAATAATGAGTTAGTTTCTCACAATGAGTTAGTATCTCATAATGAGTTAGTTTCCCACAATAATGAGTTAGTATCTCATAATGAGTTAGTTTCTCATAATGAGTTAGTTTCCCACAATAATGAGTTAGTTTCTCACAATGAGTTAGTATCTCATAATGAGTTAGTTTCTCATCATAATGAGTTAGTTTCTCATAATGAGTTAGTATCTCATAATGAGTTAGTTTGTCATAATGAGTTAGTTTCTCATAATAATGAGTTAGTATCTCATAATGAGTTAGTATCTCATGATGAGTTAGTTTCTCACAATAATGAGTTAGTTTCCCACAATAATGAGTTAGTTTCCCACAATAATGAGTTAGTATCTCATAATGAGCTAGTTTCTCATGAGTTAGTTTCTCATAATAATGAGTTAGTTTCTCATAATGAGTTAGTATCTCATAATGAGTTAGTTTCTCATGAGTTAGTTTCTCATAATAATGAGTTAGTTTCTCACAATAATGAGTTAGTTTTTCACAATAATGAGTTAGTATCTCACAATAATGAGTTAGTTTCTCACAATAATGAGTTAGTTTCTCACAATAATGAGTTAGTATCTCATGAGTTAGTTTCCCACAATAATGAGTTAGTTTCTCACAATAATGAGTTAGTATCTCACAATAATGAGTTAGTATCTCATGAGTTAGTTTCTCACAATAATGAGTTAGTATCTCATAATGAGTTAGTTTCTCATAATGAGTTAGTTTCCCACAATAATGAGTTAGTATCTCACAATAATGAGTTAGTATCTCATAATGAGTTAGTTTCTCACAATAATGAGTTAGTATCTCATAATAATGAGTCAGTATCTCATAATGAGTTAGTTTGTCATAATGAGTTAGTTTGTCATAATAATGAGTTAGTATCTAGAAATTTTATTTTTTAGAAATAATGAGTTCGTACCTTGAAATAATGAGTTAGTATCTCATAATGAGTTAGTATCTCATGGGTTAGTTTCTCACAATGAGTTAGTTTCTATCAATAATGAGTTAGTTTCTCACAATAATGAGTTAGTATCTCATAATGAGTTAGTATCTCATGAGTTAGTTTCTCACAATGAGTTAGTTTCTATCAATAATGAGTAGTTCTCACAATGAGTTAGTTTCTCACAATAATGAGTTAGTTTCTCACAATGAGTTAGTTTCTCACAATAATGAGTTAGTTTCTCACAATGAGTTAGTATCTCATAATGAGTTAGTTTCCCACAATAATGAGTTAGTATCTCATAATGAGTTAGTTCTCATAATGAGTTAGTTTCCCACAATAATGAGTTAGTTTCTCACAATGAGTTAGTATCTCATAATGAGTTAGTTTCTCATAATAATGAGTTAGTATCTCATAATGAGTTAGTATCTCATAATGAGTTAGTTTCCCACAATAATGAGTTAGTATCTCATAATGAGCTAGTTTCTCATAATGAGTTAGTTTCTCATAATAATGAGTTAGTTTCTCATGAGTTAGTATCTCATAATGAGTTAGTTTCTCATGAGTTAGTTTCTCATAATAATGAGTTAGTTTCTCACAATAATGAGTTAGTTTTTCACAATAATGAGTTAGTATCTCACAATAATGAGTTAGTTTCTCACAATAATGAGTTAGTTTCTCACAATAATGAGTTAGTATCTCACAATAATGAGTTAGTATCTCATGAGTTAGTATCTCACAATAATGAGTTAGTATCTCATAATGAGTTAGTTTCTCACAATAATGAGTTAGTATCTCATAATGAGTTAGTTTCTCACAATAATGAGTTAGTATCTCATAATGAGTTAGTATCTCATGAGTTAGTTTCTCACAATGAGTTAGTTTCTATCAATAATGAGTTAGTTTCTCACAATAATGAGTTAGTTTCTCACAATGAGTTAGTTTCTCACAATAATGAGTTAGTTTCTCACAATGAGTTAGTATCTCATAATGAGTTAGTTTCCCACAATAATGAGTTAGTATCTCATAATGAGTTAGTTTCCCACAATAATGAGTTAGTTTCTCACAATGAGTTAGTATCTCATGAGTTAGTTTCTCATAATAATGAGTTAGTATCTCATAATGAGTTAGTATCTCATAATGAGTTAGTTTCCCACAATAATGAGTTAGTATCTCATAATGAGCTAGTTTCTCATAATGAGTTAGTTTCTCATAATAATGAGTTAGTTTCTCATGAGTTAGTATCTCATAATGAGTTAGTTTCTCATGAGTTAGTTTCTCATAATAATGAGTTAGTTTCTCACAATAATGAGTTAGTTTTTCACAATAATGAGTTAGTTTCTCACAATAATGAGTTAGTATCTCATGAGTTAGTTTCCCACAATAATGAGTTAGTTTCTCACAATAATGAGTTAGTATCTCACAATAATGAGTTAGTATCTCATGAGTTAGTATCTCACAATAATGAGTTAGTATCTCATAATGAGTTAGTTTCTCACAATAATGAGTTAGTATCTCATAATGAGTTAGTTTCTCACAATAATGAGTAAGTTTCTCATGAGTTAGTTTCTCATAATAATGAGTTAGTATCTCATAATGAGTTAGTATCTCATGAGTTAGTTTCTCACAATAATGAGTTAGTTTCTCATGAGTTAGTTTCCCACAATAATGAGTTAGTATCTCACAATAATGAGTTAGTTTCTGATGAGTTAGTTTCTCATAATTAGTTAGTATCTAGAAATAATGAGTTAGTATCTCATAATAATGAGTAGGTTTCTCACAATAATGTTAGTACCTCATGAGTTAGTTTCTGTAAATAATGAGTTAGTATCTCACAATGAGTTAGTATCTCATAATAATGAGTTAGTTTATCATGAGTTAGTATCTAGAAATAATGAGTTAGTATCTCACAATGAGTTAGTATCTCATAATGAGTTAGTATCTCATGAGTTAGTATCTAGAAATAATGAGTTAGTATCTCACAATGAGTTAGTTTCTCATGAGTCAGTATCCCATAATAATGAGTTAGTTTCTCATAATGAGTCAGTATCTCATAATAATGAGTCAGTATCTCATAATAATGAGTCAGTATCTCACAATAATGAGTCAGTATCTCATAATAATGAGTCAGTATCTCATCATAATGAGTCAGTATCTCATAATGAGTTAGTTTGTCATAATGAGTTAGTTTGTCATAATAATGAGTTAGTATCTAGAAATGTTATTTTTTAGAAATAATGAGTTCGTACCTAGAAATAATGTTATTCTTTCCAGCAGAAATAGTTTTCCATAAAGACTTGATTTAAAGAAAGTCCTCTCTGGGCTTCCGTAGGACCTTCAGGGTGGAGCAGACACAAACAGGAAACTTCTTCTTTTAAAGGTTTATTACAAAACGCAAGACAAAACATGTCAACTGGGTTTTATTCTATTGGCAAACACGACACAATGACGAACAACCTTCTATCTGCAGGTGGAGCTGGAACCAACAACCAGAGAACCAGAGAACCAAACCAGCATGTGGACAAAAGAAGAGAACTCAGCCTTAAGGAACCGAGAAAACCAGGAGGATGGGGAGGAGGAGGAGGAGTAGGAGTAGGGGGGAGGAGGAAGAGGGGTAGGAGGAGGGGGGGAGGAGGAAGAGGGGTAGGAGGAGGAGGAAGAGGGGTAGGAGGAGGGGGGAGGAGGAAGAGGAGGAAGAGGGGTAGGAGGAAGAGGAGGAAGAGGGGTAGGAGGAGGAGGAGGGGTAGGAGGAGGAGGAGGAGGAAGAGGGGTAGGAGGAGGGGGGAGGAGGAAGAGGAGGAAGAGGGGTAGGAGGAGGGGGGAGGAGGAAGAGGGGTAGGAAGAGGGGGGAGGAGGAAGAGGAGGAGGAGGAGGAAGAGGGGTAGGAGGAAGAGGAGGGGGGGGGGGAGGAGGAGGAGGAGGAGGAGGAGGAAGAGGAGGAGGAGGAGGAACTTCTTCTGAGTATTTCTAGGACTGTCTGCCGCCGACACATACTTATAAATAGCTCACCATTAAATTAAGTCAAATCCAATTCACACAGTAAAAACTCAAAGTGTCTTCTGCCGTCAGACGGCTGGGGGGGGGTGGACAGAGGGAGGGGGGGGGGGTCCTGTGGGGGAGGGGGGGGTGTCCTGTCAGGGAGGAAGACCTGGTCCCGGTTTGGTCCAAGACATTTGGATTCTTTTGTTGCTTCAGAAGAGTTTCAGCTTTAACTTTACAGGATTCTTTTTAAGGAGGCTTTAACTTTGAAAATCTGCTGTAGTCACTTCCTGTCTGCCTGAAGAAGATGTTGCTACGGTAACGAGGGAACTAGACGCTCTCTTGGTTTTGTCTTTTTACTCGTGAGTCACATTTAAATATTTATATATTACAACATTGTTCCAAATTCATAAATAAGAAGTGCAGTTTACCCTCCGACCTCCACAACAGCGCCGAACAACTACAAACATGGCCGACGAGCTGCAGGTTAGAGTCTTCATGCAAACACCGGCTCGACCAATCAGAGCGCTGCAAGAACCAGCCAATCACAATCACTCTGGGAGCAATAGACCTGAAACACTTCAGACCTGAACCAGCTCAGACCTGAACCAGAACCACTTCAGACCTGAACCAGAACCACTTCAGACCTGAACCAGATCAGACCTGAACCAGAACCACTTCAGACCTGAACCAGCTCAGACCTGAATCACATCAGACCAGAACCAGCTCAGACCTGAAACTGTTTTCAGCTGTACAAAGTTAAACTGAATCCACAGCTTTGATTGTTGTTATGAATCTGTTCTATGGAGAATCAGTTTCCCATAATGCACTGCAGGCAACGGGACACTAAAAGATGGCCGATGACAGTCGTTCCCAGCTCTCTCCCCAGGTGGCTGATGGGAAATGGAGTGTAAAGGGGGCAGAATGAAAGCGAACAGCGTCCGTGTGCAACCTGACAGACAGGTGGAGGAGGGGCGGGGCGATGAGCGGGAGAAGGGGCGGGGCATGGGGAACATCCTTAAGAGCTAACGGCCGGGTATGACCATATATGGAGATGCCCCGCCTCCTGCTATCTACACCAGAGAAGAATCAACCAGGTCCAGTTCACAAAACCTGGACCAACAAACTGCCGCAGGCAGCCCAGAATCTGTCCCCAACTGGTCCAGAACTGGTGGAGAACTGGTCCAGAACGATTTTAAATTATAACTTTTCCAGAACTGGCCCCAAACCAGTCCAGAACCAGTCAGTGCTGATTCAGAACCAACCCAGAACAGGTCGAAAACTGGTCCGAACCCGGTCCAGAGCCGGGTGACGTCACTCGGAGTCGGACTCCAGTGGAGCGGTCTCGTCCAGGACGACTCTCTTCCGGCGCTTGGCGGCGGCGGCCCGGGCCCGTTGCTCCTCCTCCAGGTGGGCCTTCTTGTGGCGGGAGAAGCTGGACGAGTGCATGAAGGTCTTGTTGCAGGCTGCGCAGGTGTAGGTCTTGGTCTTGGCGGGGAGTCCGGTCTTGACGTGAAGCTGCTTCTGGTAGTGGTGCTGCTGCAGCTTCCCCCGCCCACTGCCGCCATCCCCGGCCCGGTGGGTTTGCTGGTGCCGAGCCAAGCTGGAGGCGTGGCTGAACCGCTTCCCGCACTGGTTGCACCCGTGGCGGCCTCCTCCTCCTCCGCCTCCTCCGCCTCCTCCGCCTCCTCCTCCTCCTCCTCCTCCTCCGCCTCCTCCTCCTCCTCCATCTCCTCCTCCTCGTTCCTCTTCAGAGGTGGTGGAGCTCCGCTTACCGGCACGGCCCGCCCGGCGGCGGCGGTTCTTCTTACAGAGGGTATAAAAGTTGGGCTTGTCGCGAGAGCAGAGCTTGAGGCGGATCTTGAGGTCTGACGAGGTCTCGCCGAGGTTCTCCTTGCCGGGCGTGTAGTTGTCGAGCAGCTCCTTCACGTGGGTCACCTGGTGCTTGGACAGCTGCGTGGACGTCCTGAAGCTCATGTCGCACTGCGGGCAGGCGTAGAACTTATCGCCAACCTGACTCTCCATGATGGCCGCCGCCGCCGCGTGCTGCTGCCGCTGCCTCTTGGGCTTCTTGTTCTTGCCGCCGGCCTTCAGCGAGTGGCGCAGGGTGGCCATGTTGTGGCCGAGGGCCACGTCCTTGGGGAGGCCCTTCCCTTTCTTGTGGATGAGGCGGTGACGCGACAGGCTGGAGCTGTGGTTAAACTCCTTCCCACAGATGTTGCAGGGATGGATCCGCCGCTTCCCGTGCAGCCGCAGGTGACTCCCCAACATCCTGCAGGGACACAAACACACGACATACCGGAGTCAATGAAGGACATGGAAGAGATACGGAACCAATGAAGGACATGGAAGAGATACGGAACCAATGTAGGACATGGAAGAGATACGGAACCAATGAAGGACATGGAAGAGATACGGAACCAATGTAGGACATGGAAGAGATACGGAACCAATGAAGGACATGAAAGAGATACGGAACCAATGAAGGACATGAAAGAGATACGGAACCAATGAAGGACATGGAAGAGATACGGAACCAATGAAGGACATGAAAGAGATACGGAACCAATGAAGGACATCAGAGAGATAAGGAACCAATGAAGGACATCAGAGAGAGATAAAGAACCAATGAAGGACATCAGAGAGAGATAAAGAACCAATGAAGGACATCAGAGAGAGATAAAGAACCAATGAAGGACATCAGAGAGAGATAAAGAACCAATGAAGGACATCAGAGAGAGATAAGGAACCAATGACGGACATCAGAGAGAGATAAGGAACCAATGAAGGACTTCAGAGAGAGATAAGGAACCAATGAAGGACATGAAAGAGATAAAGAACCAATGACGGACATCAGAGAGATAAGGAACCAATGAAGGACATCAGAGAGAGATAAGGAACCAATGAAGGACACGAAAGAGATAAAGAACCAATAAAGGACATCAGAGAGAGATAAAGAACCAATGAAGGACATGAAAGAGATAAAGAACCAATGAAGGACATCAGAGAGAGAGATAAAGAACCAATGAAGGACATCATAGAGATAAGGAACCAATGAAGGACATGAAAGAGATAAAGAACCAATGAAGGACATCAGAGAGATAAAGAACCAATGAAGGACATCAGAGAGATAAAGAACCAATGAAGGACATCAGAGAGAGATAAAGAACCAATGAAGGACATCAGAGAGATAAAGAACCAATGAAGGACATCAGAGAGATAAAGAACCAATGAAGGACATCAGAGAGAGATAAGGAACCAATGAAGGACATCAGAGAGATAAGGAACCAATGAAGGACATCAGAGAGATAAAGAACCAATGAAGGACATCAGAGAGATAAGGAACCAATGAAGGACATCAGAGAGATAAAGAACCAATGAAGGACATGAAAGAGATAAAGAACCAATGACGGACATCAGAGAGATAAGGAACCAATGAAGGACATCAGAGAGAGATAAGGAACCAATGAAGGACACGAAAGAGATAAAGAACCAATAAAGGACATCAGAGAGAGATAAAGAACCAATGAAGGACATGAAAGAGATAAAGAACCAATGAAGGACATCAGAGAGAGAGATAAAGAACCAATGACGGACATCAGAGAGAGATAAGGAACCAATGAAGGACACGAAAGAGATAAAGAACCAATAAAGGACATCAGAGAGAGATAAAGAACCAATGAAGGACATGAAAGAGATAAAGAACCAATGAAGGACATGAAAGAGATAAAGAACCAATGACGGACATCAGAGAGATAAGGAACCAATGAAGGACATCAGAGAGAGATAAGGAACCAATGAAGGACACGAAAGAGATACAGAACCAATAAAGGACATCAGAGAGAGAGATAAAGAACCAATGAAGGACATGAAAGAGATAAAGAACCAATGAAGGACATCAGAGAGAGAGATAAAGAACCAATGAAGGACATCATAGAGATAAGGAACCAATGAAGGACATGAAAGAGATAAAGAACCAATGAAGGACATCAGAGAGATAAAGAACCAATGAAGGACATCAGAGAGAGATAAAGAACCAATGAAGGACATCAGAGAGATAAAGAACCAATGAAGGACATCAGAGAGATAAAGAACCAATGAAGGACATCAGAGAGAGATAAGGAACCAATGAAGGACATCAGAGAGAGATAAAGAACCAATGAAGGACATCAGAGAGAGATAAAGAACCAATGAAGGACATCAGAGAGATAAGGAACCAATGAAGGACATCAGAGAGATAAAGAACCAATGAAGGACATCAAGAATAAAGAACCAATGAAGGAATCAGAGAATAAAGAACAATGAAGGACATCAGAGAGATAAGGAACCAATGAAGGACATCAGAGAGATAAAGAACCAATGAAGGACATCAGAGAGATAAGGAACCAATGAAGGACATCAGAGAGAGATAAAGAACCAATGAAGGACATCAGAGAGAGATAAAGAACCAATGAAGGACATCAGAGAGATAAGGAACCAATGAAGGACATCAGAGAGATAAAGAACCAATGAAGGACATCAGAGAGATAAAGAACCAATGAAGGACATCAGAGAGAGATAAGGAACCAATGAAGGACATCAGAGAGATAAGGAACCAATGAAGGACATCAGAGAGATAAAGAACCAATGAAGGACATCAGAGAGATAAGGAACCAATGAAGGACATCAGAGAGATAAAGAACCAATGAAGGACATCAGAGAGAGATAAAGAACCAATGAAGGACATCAGAGAGATAAAGAACCAATGAAGGACATCAGAGAGATAAAGAACCAATGAATTATTATAACACTATATTATTATTATAACATTATACTATTATAATACTGATGCAGAATACACATGGAAACAAATAAAAAGGCTTTTGAACATTGACTCATCAAACTCATGAATGAAGCTGTAGAATAATGCTGCAAGATAAATTATTATTTAGACCTTGTAGCCCTGCCCTAAAGCATACCCTGCTTTATGGTCTGTTAGAGACCTGTCAATCACCTTCTAGCCCCGCCCTAAAGCATCCTCTGCTTTATGGTCTGTTAGAGACCTGTCAATCACCCTGTAGCCCCGCCCTAAAGCATCCCCTGCTTTATGGTCTGTTAGAGACCTGTCAATCACCCTGTAGCCCCGCCCTAAAGCAACCCCTGCTTTATGGTCTGTTAGAGACCTGTCAATCACCCTGTAGCCCCGCCCTAAAGCATCCCCTGCTTTATGGTCTGTTAGAGACCTGTCAATCACCCTGTAGCCCCGCCCTAAAGCAACCCCTGCTTTATGGTCTGTTAGAGACCTGTCAATCACCCTGTAGCCCCGCCCTAAAGCATACCCTCTTTATGGTCTGTTAGAGACCTGTCAATCACCCTGTAGCCCCGCCCTAAAGCATACCCTCTTTATGGTCTGGAGAGAGGATGCAGGTTGGAGAATATGTGACAATAAATGGATGAATATGTGATGATACTTAATTACAACAGGGTCATGTGATGATAAATAACAACAGGGTCATGTGATGATAAATGATAAATAACAACAACAGGGTGATGGGTGATAAATAACAACAGGGTGATAAATAACAACAACAACGTGGTGATGGGTGATAAATAACAACAACAGGGTGATGGATGATAAATAACAACAGGGTGATGGGTGATAAATAACAACAGGGTGATAAATAACAACAACAGGGTGATAAATA
>JACSYO010000965.1:0-20000 GCA_016806645.1 Ophiodon elongatus | reverse complement strand
AGGAACCAGAGAAACCACAGGAACCACAGGAACCAGAGAAACCAGAGGAACCACAGGAACCAGAGAAACCACAGGAACCAGAGAAACCACAGGAACCAGAGAAACCACAGGAACCACAGGAACCAGAGAAACCACAGGAACCAGAGAAACCACAGGAACCACAGGAACCAGAGAAACCACAGGAACCACAGGAACCACAGGAACCACAGTAACCAGAAAAACCACAGGAACCAGAGAAACCACAGGAACCAGAGAAACCAGAGAAACCACAGGAACCAGAGAAACCACAGGAACCAGAGGAACCACAGGAACCAGAGAAACCACAGGAACCAGAGGAACCACAGGAACCACAGGAACCAGAGGAACCAGAGGAACCAGAGAAACCAGAGAAACCACAGGAACCACAGGAACCAGAGAAACCACAGGAACCACAGGAACCAGAGAAACCACAGGAACCACAGGAACCAGAGGAACCAGAGAAACCAGAGGAACCAGAGAAACCAGAGGAACCACAGGAACCAGAGAAACCACAGGAACCACAGGAACCAGAGAAACCACAGGAACCAGAGAAACCACAGGAACCACAGGAACCAGAGAAACCACAGGAACCACAGGAACCACAGGAACCAGAGAAACCACAGGACCCACAGAAACCAGAGGAACCACAGGAACCAGAGAAACCACAGGAACCAGAGAAACCAGAGGAACCAGAGAAACCACAGGAACCAGAGAAACCAGAGAAACCACAGGAACCACAGGAACCAGAGAAACCACAGGAACCACAGGAACCAGAGAAACCACAGGAACCAGAGAAACCACAGGAACCAGAGAAACCACAGGAACCAGAGGAACCACAGGAACCAGAGAAACCACAGGAACCACAGGAACCAGAGAAACCACAGGAACCACAGGAACCAGAGAAACCAGAGAAACCAGGGAAACCACAGGAACCAGAGAAACTACAGGAACCACAGGAACCAGAGAAACCACAGGAACCAGAGAAACCACAGGAACCACAGGAACCAGAGAAACCAGAGAAACCACAGGAACCACAGGAACCAGAGAAACCACAGGAACCAGAGAAACCACAGGAACCAGAGAAACCACAGGAACCAGATAAACCACAGGAACCAGAGGAACCAGAGAAACCACAAGAACCAGAGAAACCACAGGAACCAGAGGAACCACAGGAACCAGAGAAACCACAGGAACCAGAGGAACCACAGGAACCAGAGAAACCACAGGAACCAAAGGAACCACAGGAACCAGAGGAACCACAGGAACCAGAGAAACCAGAGAAACCACAGGAACCACAGGAACCAGAGAAACCAAAGGAACCACAGGAACCGGAGAAACCACAGGAACCAGAGAAACCACAGGAACCAGAGGAACCAAAGGAACCAGAGAAACCACAGGAACCACAGGAACCAGAGAAACCACAGGAACCAGAGAAACCAGAGGAACCAGAGAAACCAGAGAAACCAGAGAAACCAGAGGAACCAGAGAAACCAGAGAAACCACAGGAACCAGAGAAACCACAGGAACCACAGGAACCAGAGAAACCAGAGAAACCAGAGAAACCAAAGGAACCAGAGAAACCACAGGAACCACAGGAACTAGAGAAACCACAGGAACCACAGGAACCAGAGAAACCACAGGAACCAGAGAAACCACAGGAACCAGAGGAACCACAGGAACCAGAGAAACCACAGGAACCAGAGAAACCACAGGAACCAGAGAAACCAGAGAAACCACAGGAACCAGAGGAACCAGAGGAACCAGAGAAACCACAGGAACCAGAGAAACTAGAGAAACCACAGGAACCACAGGAACCAGAGAAACCACAGGAACCACAGGAACCAGAGAAACCACAGGAACCAGAGAAACCACAGGAACCACAGGAACCAGAGGAACCAGAGGAACCACAGGAACCAGAGAAACCACAGGAACCACAGGAACCAGAGGAACCAGAGAAACCACAGGAACAAGAGGAACCACAGGAACCAGAGAAACCAGAGGAACCAGAGAAACCACAGGAACCAGAGGAACCAGAGAAACCACAGGAACCAGAGGAACCACAGGAACCAGAGAAACCAGAGAAACCACAGGAACCACAGGAACCAAAGAAACCACAGGAACCACAGGAACCAGAGAAACCAGAGGAACCACAGGAACCAGAGAAACCACAGGAACCACAGGAACCAGAGAAACCACAGGAACCACAGGAACCAGAGAAACCAGAGAAACCACAGAAACCACAGAAAACAGAGAAACCACAGGAACCAGAGAAACCACAGGAACCACAGGAACCAGAGAAACCACAGGAACCAGAGAAACCAAAGGAACCAGAGAAAGCACAGGAACCACAGGAACCAGAGAAACCACAGGAACCAGAGAAACCACAGGAACCACAGGAACCAGAGGAACCACAAGAACCAGAGAAACCACAGGAACCACAGGAACCAGAGGAACCACAGGAACCAGAGGAACCACAGGAACCAGAGAAACCAGAGAAACCAGAGAAACCACAGGAACCAGAGAAACCACAGGAACCAGAGAAACCACAGGAACCACAGGAACCAGAGAAACCACAGGAACCAGAGAAACCACAGGAACCAGAGAAACCACAGGAACCAGAGGAACCACAGGAACCAGAGAAACCACAGGAACCACAGGAACCAGAGAAACCAGAGGAACCAGAGAAACCAGAGAAACCACAGAAACCAGAGAAACCAGAGAAATCACAGGAACCAGAGAAACCAAAGGAACCAGAGAAACCACAGGAACCACAGGAACCAGAGAAACCAGAGAAACCACAGGAACCACAGGAACCAGAGAAACCACAGGAACCACAGGAACCAGAGAAACCACAGGAACCAGAGAAACCACAGGAACCACAGGAACCAGAGGAACCACAGGAACCAGAGAAACCACAGGAACCAAAGAAACCACAGGAACCAGAGGAACCACAGGAACCACAGGAACCAGAGAAACCACAGGAACCAGAGAAACCAGAGAAACCACAGGAACCACAGGAACCAGAGAAACCACAGGAACCAGAGAAACCACAGGAACCACAGGAACCAGAGAAACCCAGGAACCAGAGAAACCACAGGAACCACAGGAACCAGAGGAACCACAGGAACCAGAGAAACCACAGGAACCACAGGAACCAGAGGAACCACAGGAACCAGAGGAAACCCACAGGAACCAGAGAAACCACAGGAACCAGAGGAACCACGGGAACCACAGGAACCAGAGAAACCACAGGAACCAGAGAAACCAGAGAAACCACAGGAACCACAGAGAAACCACAGGAACCACAGGAACCAGAGAAACCACAGAAACCAGAGAAACCACAGGAACCAGAGGAACCAGAGAAACCACAGGAACCACAGGAACCAGAGAACCACAGGAACCAGAGAAACCACAGGAACCAGAGAACCACAGGAACCAGAGAAACCACAGGAAACACAGGAACCAGAGAAACCACAGGAACCAGAGAAACCAGAGGAACCAGAGAAACCAGAGAAACCACAGAAACCAGAGAAACCAGAGAAACCACAGGAACCAGAGAAACCACAGGAACCACAGGAACCACAGGAACCAGAGAAACCACAGGAACCAGAGAAACCAAAGGAACCAGAGAAACCACAGGAACCACAGGAACCAGAGAAACCACAGGAACCAGAGAAACCACAGGAACCACAGGAACCAGAGAAACCACAGGAACCAGAGAAACCACAGGAACCACAGGAACCAGAGGAACCACGGGAACCACGGGAACCACAGGAACCAGAGAAACCACAGGAACCAGAGAAACCAGAGAAACCACAGGAACCAGAGAAACCACAGGAACCACAGGAACCAGAGAAACCACAGGAACCAGAGAAACCAGGAACCAGAGAAACCACAGGAACCACAGGAACCACAGGAACCAGAGAAACCACAGAACCAGAGGAACCACAGAACCAGAGAAACCCACAGGAACCACAGGAACCAGAGAAACCACAGGAACCAGAGGAACCACAGGAACCAGAGAAACCAGAGGAACCACAGAAACCACAGAAACCACAGAAACCAGAGAAACCAGAGAAACCACAGGAACCAGAGAAACCACAGGAATCAGAGAAACCACAGGAACCACAGGAACCAGAGAAACCAGAGGAACCACAGGAACCAGAGAAACCACAGAAACCAGAGAAACCACAGAAACCAGAGGAACCAGAGAAACCACAGGAACCAGAGAAATCAGAGAAACCACAGAAACCACAGAAACCAGAGGAACCACAGGAACCACAGGAACCAGAGAAACCACAGGAACCAGAGAAACCACAGGAATCAGAGAAACCACAGGAACCACAGGAACCAGAGAAACCAGAGGAACCACAGGAACCAGAGAAACCACAGAAACCACAGAAACCAGAGGAATCAGAGAAACCACAGGAACCAGAGGAACCAGAGGAACCAGAGAAATCAGAGAAACCACAGAAACCACAGAAACCAGAGGAACCACAGGAACCACAGGAACCAGAGAAACCACAGGAACCAGAGAAACCACAGCAACAAGAGAAACCACAGGAACCACAGGAACCAGAGAAACCACAGGAACCAGAGAAACCAGAGAAACCACAGGAACCACAGGAAACAGAGAAACCACAGGAACCACAGGAAACAGAGAAACAACAGGAACCACAGGAACCAGAGGAACCAGAGGAACCAGAGAAACCACAGGAACCAGAGGAACCAGAGAAACCACAGGAACCAGAGGAACCAGAGGAACCAGAGGAACCAGAGAAACCACAGGAACCAGAGGAACCAGAGAAACCACAGGAACCAGAGGAACCACAGGAACCAGAGGAACCAGAGGAACCACAGGAACCACAGGAACCAGAGAAACCACAGGAACCAGAGGAACCACAGGAACCACAGGAACCAGAGAAACCACAGGAACCACAGAAACCACAGGAACCAGAGGAACCACAGGAACCAGAGAAACCACAGGAACCAGAGAAACCACAGGAACCAGAGGAACCACAGGAACCAGAGAAACCACAGGAACCACAGGAACCAGAGAAACCACAGGAACCACAGGAACCAGAGAAACCAGAGAAACCAGAGAAACCACAGGAACCAGAGAAACCACAGGAACCACAGGAACCAGAGAAACCACAGGAACCAGAGAAACCACAGGAACCACAGGAACCAGAGAAACCAGAGAAACCACAGGAACCACAGGAACCAGAGAAACCACAGGAACCAGAGAAACCACAGCAACCACAGGAACCAGAGAAACCACAGGAACCAGAGAAACCACAGGAACCACAGGAACCAGAGGAACCACAGGAACCAGAGAAACCACAGGAACCAAAGAAACCACAGGAACCAGAGGAACCACGGGAACCACAGGAACCAGAGAAACCACAGGAACCAGAGAAACCAGAGAAACCACAGGAACCACAGGAACCAGAGAAACCACAGGAACCAGAGAAACCACAGGAACCACAGGAACCAGAGGAACCACAGGAACCAGAGGAACCACAGGAACCAGAGAAACCAGAGAAACCAGAGAAACCACAGGAACCAGAGAAACCACAGGAACCAGAGAAACCACAGGAACCACAGGAACCAGAGAAACCACAGGAACCAGAGAAACCACAGGAACCACAGGAACCAGAGGAACCACGGGAACCACGGGAACCACAGGAACAAGAGAAACCACAGGAACCAGAGAAACCAGAGAAACCACAGTAACCAGAGAAACCACAGGAACCACAGGAACCAGAGAAACCACAGGAACCAGAGAAACCACAGGAACCAGAGAAACCAAAGGAACCACAGGAACCAGAGAAACCACAGGAACCAGAGGAACCACAGGAACCAGAGAAACCACAGAAACCAGAGAAACCAGAGAAACTACAGGAACCAGAGAAACCACAGGAATCAGAGAAACCACAGGAACCACAGGAACCACAGGAACCAGAGAAACCACAGGAACCAGAGAAACCAGAGAAACCACAGAAACCACAGGAACCACAGGAACCAGAGAAACCACAGGAACCAGAGAAACCACAGGAACCAGAGAAACCACAGGAACCACAGGAACCACAGGAACCAGAGAAACCACAGGAACCAGAGGAACCACAGGAACCAGAGAAACCACAGAAACCAGAGAAACCAGAGAAACTACAGGAACCAGAGAAACCACAGGAATCAGAGAAACCACAGGAACCACAGGAACCAGAGAAACCACAGGAACCAGAGAAACCACAGAAACCAGAGAAACCACAGAAACCAGAGAAACCACAGAAACCACAGAAACCAGAGGAATCAGAGAAACCACAGGAACCAGAGGAACCAGAGGAACCAGAGAAATCAGAGAACCCACAGAAACCACAGAAACCAGAGGAACCACAGGAACCACAGGAACCAGAGAAACCACAGGAACCAGAGAAACCACAGGAACCACAGGAACCAGAGAAACCACAGGAACCAGAGAAACCACAGAAACCACAGAAACCAGAGGAATCAGAGAAACCACAGGAACCAGAGGAACCAGAGGAACCAGAGAAATCAGAGAAAACACAGAAACCACAGAAACCAGAGGAACCACAGGAACCACAGGAACCAGAGAAACCACAGGAACCAGAGAAACCACAGGAACAAGAGAAACCACAGGAACCAGAGAAACCACAGGAACCACAGGAACCAGAGAAACCACAGGAACCAGAGGAACCACAGGAACCAGAGAAACCAGAGGAACCAGAGAAACCAGAGAAACCACAGAAACCAGAGAAACCAGAGAAACTACAGGAACCAGAGAAACCACAGGAATCAGAGAAACCACAGGAACCACAGGAACCAGAGAAACCAGAGGAACCACAGGAACCAGAGAAACCACAGAAACCAGAGAAACCACAGAAACCAGAGAAACCACAGAAACCACAGAAACCAGAGGAATCAGAGAAACCACAGGAACCAGAGGAACCAGAGGAACCAGAGAAATCAGAGAAACCACAGAAACCACAGAAACCAGAGGAACCAGAGAAACCAGAGGAACCAGAGAAACCACAGGAACCAGAGAAACCACAGGAACAAGAGAAACCACAGGAACCACAGGAACCAGAGAAACCACAGGAACCAGAGAAACCACAGGAACCAGAGAAACCACAGGAACCACAGGAACCACAGGAACCAGAGAAACCAGAGAAACCACAGGAACCACAGGAACCACAGAAACCACAGAAACCAGAGAAACCACAGAAACCACAGAAACCAGAGGAACCAGAGAAACCACAGGAACCAGAGGAACCAGAGAAACCAGAGAAACCACAGAAACCACAGAAACCAGAGGAACCACAGGAACCACAGGAACCAGAGAAACCACAGGAACCAGAGAAACCACAGCAACAAGAGAAACCACAGGAACCACAGGAACCAGAGAAACCACAGGAACCACAGGAACCAGAGAAACCACAGGAACCACAGGAACCACAGGAAACAGAGAAACCACAGGAACCACAGGAACCAGAGGAACCAGAGGAACCAGAGAAACCACAGGAACCAGAGGAACCAGAGAAACCACAGGAACCAGAGGAACCACAGGAACCAGAGGAACCAGAGGAACCAGAGAAACCACAGGAACCACAGGAACCAGAGAAACCACAGGAACCACAGGAACCAGAGAAACCACAGGAACCAGAGAAACCACAGGAACCAGAGGAACCACAGGAACCACAGGAATCAGAGAAACCACAGGAACCAGAGAAACCACAGGAACCAGAGGAACCACAGGAACCAGAGAAACCACAGGAACCACAGGAACCAGAGAAACCACAGGAACCAGAGGAACCACAGGAACCAGAGAAACCACAGGAACCACAGGAACCAGAGAAACCACAGGAACCAGAGGAACCACAGAAACCACAGAAACCAGAGGAACCAGAGAAACCACAGGAACCAGAGGAACCAGAGAAACCACAGGAACCAGAGAAACCACAGGAACCAGAGAAACCACAGGAACCACAGGAACCAGAGAAACCAGAGGAACCACAGGAACCAGAGAAACCACAGAAACCAGAGAAACCACAGAAACCAGAGAAACCAGAGGAATCAGAGAAACCACAGGAACCAGAGGAACCAGAGGAACCAGAGAAATCAGAGAAACCACAGAAACCACAGAAACCAGAGGAACCACAGGAACCACAGGAACCAGAGAAACCACAGGAACCAGAGAAACCACAGCAACAAGAGAAACCACAGGAACCACAGGAACCAGAGAAACCACAGGAACCACAGGAACCAGAGAAACCACAGGAACCACAGGAACCACAGGAAACAGAGAAACCACAGGAACCAGAGGAACCAGAGGAACCAGAGAAACCACAGGAACCAGAGGAACCAGAGAAACCACAGGAACCACAGGAACCAGAGAAACCACAGGAACCAGAGAAACCACAGGAACCAGAGGAACCAGAGGAACCAGAGAAACCACAGGAACCACAGGAACCAGAGAAACCACAGGAACCACAGAAACCAGAGAAACCAGAGAAACCAGAGAAACCACAGGAACCAGAGAAACCACAGGAACCACAGGAACCAGAGAAACCACAGGAACCAGAGAAACCACAGGAACCAGAGAAACCAGAGAAACCACAGGAACCACAGGAACCAGAGAAACCACAGGAACCAGAGAAACCACAGGAACCAGAGGAACCAGAGAAACCACAGGAACCAGAGAAACCACAGGAACCACAGGAACCAGAGGAACCACGGGAACCAAGGGAACCACAGAAACCAGAGAAACCACAGGAACCAGAGAAACCAGAGAAACCACAGGAACCAGAGAAACCACAGGAACCACAGGAACCAGAGAAACCACAGGAACCAGAGAAACCACAGGAACCAGAGAAACCAGAGGAACCACAGGAACCACAGGAACCAGAGAAACCACAGGAACCAGAGAAACCACAGGAACCAGAGAAACCACAGGAACCACAGGAACCAGAGAAACCACAGGAACCAGAGGAACCACAGGAACCAGAGAAACCAGAGGAACCAGAGAAACCAAAGAAACCACAGAAACCAGAGAAACCAGAGAAACACAGGAACCAGAGAAACCACAGGAACCAGAGAAACCACAGGAACCACAGAAACCAGAGAAACCAGAGGAACCACAGGAACCAGAGAAACCACAGAAACCAGAGAAACCACAGAAACCAGAGGAACCAGAGAAACCACAGGAACCAGAGAAACCAGAGAAACCACAGAAACCAGAGAAACCAGAGGAACCAGAGGAACCACAGGAACCAGAGAAACCACAGAAACCAGAGAAACCAGAGGAACAAGAGAAACCACAGGAACCAGAGGAACCAGAGAAACCACAGGAACCAGAGAAACCACAGGAACCAGAGAAACCAGAGGAACCACAGGAACCAGAGAAACCAGAGGAACCAAAGGAACCAGAGAAACCACAGAAACCAGAGAAACCACAGAAACCAGAGAAACCACAGAAACCACAGAAACCAGAGGAACCAGAGAAACCACAGGAACCAGAGAAACCAGAGAACCAGAGAAATCAGAGAAACCACAGAAACCAAAGAAACCAAAGGAACCAGAGAAACCACAGGAACCAGAGAAACCACAGAAATCAGAGAAACCAGAGGAACCACAGGAACCAGAGAAACCAGAGGAACCACAGGAACCAGAGAAACCAGAGAAACCAGAGAAACCACAGAAACCAGAGGAACCAGAGAAACCACAGGAACCAGAGGAACCAGAGGAACCAGAGAAACCAGAGAAACCACAGAAACCACAGAAACCAGAGGAACCAGAGAAACCACAGGAACCAGAGAAACCACAGGAACCAGAGAAACCACAGGAACAAGAGAAACCACAGGAACCACAGGAACCAGAGAAACCACAGGAACCAGAGAAACCACAGGAATCAGAGAAACCACAGGAACCAGAGAAACCACAGGAACCAGAGAAACCACAGAAACCAGAGAAACCACAGAAACCAGAGAAACCACAGAAACCACAGAAACCAGAGGAACCAGAGAAACCACAGGAACCAGAGGAACCAGAGGAACCAGAGAAATCAGAGAAACCACAGAAACCAAAGAAACCAGAGGAACCACAGGAACCACAGGAACCAGAGAAACCACAGGAACCAGAGAAACCACAGCAACAAGAGAAACCACAGGAACCACAGGAACCAGAGAAACCACAGGAACCAGAGAAACCAGAGAAACCACAGGAACCACAGGAACCACAGGAAACAGAGAAACCACAGGAACCACAGGAACCAGAGGAACCAGAGAAACCACAGGAACCAGAGGAACCAGAGAAACCACAGGAACCAGAGGAACCACAGGAACCAGAGGAACCAGAGGAACCAGAGAAACCACAGGAACCACAGGAACCAGAGGAACCACAGGAACCACAGGAACCAGAGAAACCACAGGAACCAGAGAAACCACAGGAACCAGAGGAACCACAGGAACCACAGGAACCAGAGAAACCACAGGAACCAGAGAAACCACAGGAACCAGAGGAACCACAGGAACCAGAGAAACCACAGGAACCACAGGAACCAGAGAAACCACAGGAACCAGAGAAACCAGAGAAACCAGAGAAACCACAGGAACCAGAGAAACCACAGGAACCACAGGAACCAGAGAAACCACAGGAACCAGAGAAACCACAGGAACCACAGGAACCAGAGAAACCACAGGAACCACAGGAACCAGAGAAACCACAGGAACCAGAGGAACCAGAGGAACCACAGGAACCAGAGAAACCACAGGAACCACAGGAACCAGAGAAACCACAGGAACCAGAGAAACCACAGGAACCACAGGAACCAGAGGAACCACAGGAACCAGAGAAACCACAGGAACCACAGGAACCAGAGGAACCACAGGAACCAGAGGAACCACAGGAACCAGAGAAACCAGAGAAACCACAGGAACCACAGGAACCAGAGAAACCACAGGAACCAGAGAAACCACAGGAACCACAGGAACCAGAGGAACCACAGGAACCAGAGGAACCACAGGAACCAGAGAAACCAGAGAAACCAGAGAAACCACAGGAACCAGAGAAACCACAGGAACCACAGGAACCAGAGAAACCACAGGAACCAGAGAACCAAGGAACCACAGGAACCAGAGAAACCAGAGAAACCAGAGAAACCACAGGAACCAGAGAAACCACAGGAACCAGAGAAACCACAGGAACCACAGGAACCAGAGAAACCACAGGAACCAGAGAAACCACAGGAACCTCAGGAACCAGAGGAACCACGGGAACCACGGGAACCACAGGAACCAGAGAAACCACAGGAACCAGAGAAACCAGAGAAACCACAGTAACCAGAGAAACCACAGGAACCACAGGAACCAGAGAAACCACAGGAACCAGAGAAACCACAGGAACCAGAGAAACCACAGGAACCACAGGAACCAGAGAAACCACAGGAACCAGAGGAACCACAGGAACCAGAGAAACCAAGAACCAGAGAAACCAAGAAACCACAGAAACCAGAGAAACCAGAGAAACTACAGGAACCAGAGAAACCACAGGAATCAGAGAAACCACAGGAACCACAGGAACCACAGAAACCAGAGAAACCACAGAAACCAGAGAAACCACAGAAACCAGAGAAACCACAGAAACCAGAGGAATCAGAGAAACCAGAGGAACCAGAGAAATCAGAGAAACCACAGAAACCACAGAAACCAGAGGAACCACAGGAACCACAGGAACCAGAGAAACCACAGGAACCAGAGAAACCACAGGAACCAGAGAAACCACAGGAACCAGAGAAACCAGAGGAACCACAGAAACCAGAGAAACCACAGAAACCAGAGAAACCACAGAAACCACAGAAACCAGAGGAATCAGAGAAACCACAGGAACCAGAGGAACCAGAGGAACCAGAGAAATCAGAGAAACCACAGAAACCACAGAAACCAGAGGAACCACAGGAACCACAGGAACCAGAGAAACCACAGGAACCAGAGAAACCACAGGAACAAGAGAAACCACAGGAACCACAGGAACCAGGGAAACCACAGGAACCAGAGAAACCAGAGAAACCACAGGAACCACAGGAAACAGAGAAACCACAGGAACCACAGGAACCAGAGGAACCAGAGGAACCAGAGGAACCAGAGAAACCACAGGAACCAGAGGAACCAGAGAAACCACAGGAACCAGAGGAACCACAGGAACCAGAGGAACCACAGGAACCACAGGAACCACAGGAACCAGAGAAACCACAGGAACCAGAGGAACCACAGGAACCACAGGAACCAGAGAAACCACAGGAACCACAGAAACCACAGGAACCAGAGGAACCACAGGAACCAGAGAAACCACAGGAACTACAGGAACCAGAGAAACCACAGGAACCACAGGAACCAGAGAAACCAGAGAAACCAGAGAAACCACAGGAACCAGAGAAACCACAGGAACCACAGGAACCAGAGAAACCACAGGAACCAGAGAAACCACAGGAACCACAGGAACCAGAGAAACCAGAGAAACCACAGGAACCACAGGAACCAGAGAAACCACAGGAACCAGAGAAACCACAGGAACCACAGGAACCAGAGAAACCACAGGAACCAGAGAAACCAGAGGAACCACAGGAACCAGAGAAACCACAGGAACCACAGGAACCACAGGAACCAGAGAAACCAGAGAAACCACAGGAACCACAGGAACCACAGAAACCACAGAAACCAGAGAAACCACAGAAACCACAGAAACCAGAGGAATCAGAGAAACCACAGGAACCAGAGGAACCAGAGAAATCAGAGAAACCACAGAAACCACAGAAACCAGAGGAACCACAGGAACCACAGGAACCAGAGAAACCACAGGAACCAGAGAAACCACAGGAACAAGAGAAACCACAGGAACCACAGGAACCAGAGAAACCACAGGAACCAGAGAAACCAGAGAAACCACAGGAACCACAGGAAACAGAGAAACCACAGGAACCACAGGAAACAGAGAAACAACAGGAACCACAGGAACCAGAGGAACCAGAGGAACCAGAGAAACCACAGGAACCAGAGGAACCAGAGAAACCACAGGAACCAGAGGAACCACAGGAACCAGAGGAACCAGAGGAACCAGAGAAACCACAGGAACCACAGGAACCAGAGAAACCACAGGAACCACAGGAACCAGAGAAACCACAGGAACCAGAGAAACCACAGGAACCAGAGGAACCACAGGAACCACAGGAACCACAGGAACCAGAGAAACCACAGGAACCAGAGAAACCACAGGAACCAGAGGAACCACAGGAACCAGAGAAACCACAGGAACCACAGGAACCAGAGAAACCACAGGAACCAGAGAAACCAGAGAAACCAGGGAAACCACAGGAACCAGAGAAACCACAGGAACCACAGGAACCAGAGAAACCACAGGAACCAGAGAAACCACAGGAACCACAGGAACCAGAGAAACCAGAGAAACCACAGGAACCACAGGAACCAGAGAAACAACAGGAACCAGAGAAACCACAGGAACCACAGGAACCAGAGAAACCACAGGAACCAGAGAAACCACAGGAACCACAGGAACCAGAGGAACCACAGGAACCAGAGAAACCACAGGAACCAGAGGAACCACAGGAACCAGAGAAACGACAGGAACCACAGGAACCAGAGAAACCACAGGAACCACAGAAACCAGAGGAACCAGAGAAACCAGAGAAACCACAGAAACCAGAGAAACCAGAGAAACCACAGGAACCAGAGAAACCACAGGAACCACAGGAACCACAGGAACCAGAGAAAGCACAGGAACCAGAGAAACCAAAGGAACCAGAGAAACCACAGGAACCACAGGAACCAGAGGAACCACAGGAACCAGAGAAACCACAGGAACCACATGAATCAGAGAAACCACAGGAACCAGAGAAACCACAGGAACCACAGGAACCAGAGGAATCACGGGAACCACGGGAACCACAGGAACCAGAGAAACCACAGGAACCAGAGAAACTAGAGAAACCACAGGAACCAGAGAAACCACAGGAACCACAGGAACCAGAGAAACCACAGGACAACAGGAACCAGAGAAACCACAGGAACCACAGGAACCAGAGAAACCACAGGAACCAGAGGAACCACAGGAACCAGAGAAACCACAGGAACCACAGGAACCAGAGAAACCACAGGAACCAGAGGAACCACAGGAACCAGAGAAACCACAGGAACCACAGGAACCAGAGAAACCACAGGAACCAGAGGAACCACAGAAACCACAGAAACCAGAGGAATCAGAGAAACCACAGGAACCAGAGGAACCAGAGAAACCACAGGAACCAGAGAAACCACAGGAATCAGAGAAACCACAGGAACCACAGGAACCAGAGAAACCAGAGGAACCACAGGAACCAGAGAAACCACAGAAACCAGAGAAACCACAGAAACCAGAGAAACCACAGAAACCACAGAAACCAGAGGAATCAGAGAAACCACAGGAACCAAAGGAACCACAGGAACCAGAGAAACCAGAGAAACCACAGGAACCTGAGAAACCACAGGAACCAGAGAAACCACAGAAACTAGAGGAACCAGAGGAACCAGAGGAACCAGAGGAACCACAGGAACCAGAAAAACCAGAGAAACCAGAGGAACCAGAGGAACCACAGAAACCACAGAAACCAGAGGAACCAGAGGAACCAGAGGAACCACAGAAACCACAGAAACCAGAGAAACCACAGAAACCAGAGGAACCAGAGGAACCACAGAAACCACAGGAACCAGAGAAACCAGAGAAACCAGAGAAACCACAGAAACCAGAGGAACCAGAGGAACCAGAGGAACCACAGGAACCACAGGAACCACAGAAACCACAGAAACCAGAGGAACCACAGAAACCACAGGAACCAGAGAAACCAGAGAAACCAGAGAAACCAGAGAAACCAGAGGAACCACAGAAACCACAGGAACCACAGGAACCAGAGAAACCACAGAAACCAGAGGAACCAGAGGAACCAGAGAAACCACAGGAACCAGAGGAACCACAGAAACCACAGGAACCACAGAAACCACAGTAACCAGAGAAACCAGAGAAACCACAGGAACCAGAGGAACCAGAGGAACCACAGAAACCACAGAAACCACAGGAACCAGAGAAACCACAGAAACCACAGGAACCAGAGGAACCAGAGAAACCAGAGGAACCACAGGAACCACAGAAACCAGAGGAACCAGAGGAACCAGAGGAACCACAGAAACCACAGAAACCAGAGAAACCACAGGAACCAGAGGAACCAGAGAAACCAGAGAAACCAGAGGAACCAGAGAAACCACAGGAACCAGAGAAACCAGAGAAACCACAGGAACCACAGGAACCACAGGAAACAGAGAAACCACAGGAACCACAGGAACCAGAGGAACCAGAGGAACCAGAGGAACCAGAGAAACCACAGGAACCAGAGGAACCAGAGAAACGACAGGAACCAGAGGAACCACAGGAACCAGAGGAACCAGAGGAACCAGAGAAACCACAGGAACCACAGGAACCAGAGAAACCACAGGAACCACAGGAACCAGAGAAACCACAGGAACCAGAGAAACCACAGGAACCAGAGGAACCACAGGAACCACAGGAACCAGAGAAACCACAGGAACCAGAGAAACCACAGGAACCAGAGGAACCACAGGAACCAGAGAAACCACAGGAACCACAGGAACCAGAGAAACCACAGGAACCACAGGAACCAGAGAAACCAGATAAACCAGAGAAACCACAGGAACCAGAGAAACCACAGGAACCACAGGAACCAGAGAAACCACAGGAACCAGAGAAACCACAGGAACCACAGGAACCAGAGAAACCAGAGAAACCAGAGAAACCACAGGAACCAGAGAAACCACAGGAACCACAGGAACCAGAGAAACCACAGGAACCAGAGAAACCACAGGAACCACAGGAACCAGAGGAACCAGAGAAACCACAGGAACCACAGAAACCAGAGGAACCAGAGAAACCAGAGAAACCACAGAAACCAGAGAAACCAGAGAAACCACAGGAATCAGAGAAACCACAGGAACCACAGGAACCAGAGAAACCACAGGAACCAGAGAAACCACAGGAACCACAGGAACCAGAGAAACCACAGGAACCACAGGAACCAGAGAAACCACAGGAACCAGAGAAACCACAGGAACCACAGGAACCAGAGAAACCACAGGAACCAGAGGAACCACAGGAACCAGAGAAACCACAGGAACCACAGGAACCAGAGAAACCACAGGAACCAGAGGAACCACAGGAACCAGAGAAACCACAGGAACCACAGGAACCAGAGAAACCACAGGAACCAGAGGAACCACAGGAACCAGAGAAACCACAGGAACCACAGGAACCAGAGAAACCACAGGAACCAGAGGAACCACAGGAACCAGAGAAACCACAGGAACCACAGGAACCAGAGAAACCACAGGAACCAGAGGAACCACAGGAACCAGAGAAACCACAGGAACCACAGGAACCAGAGAAACCACAGGAACCAGAGGAACCACGGGAACCACGGGAACCACAGGAACCAGAGAAACCACAGGAACCAGAGAAACCAGAGAAACCACAGGAACCAGAGAAACCACAGGAACCACAGGAACCAGAGAAACCACAGGAACCAGAGAAACCACAGGAACCACAGGAACCAGAGGAACCACAGGAACCAGAGAAACCACAGGAACCAGAGGAACCACAGGAACCAGAGGAACCACAGGAACCACAGGAACCAGAGAAACCACAGGAACCAGAGGAACCACAGGAACCAGAGAAACCAGAGAAACCACAGGAACCACAGGAACCAGAGAAACCACAGGAACCAGAGAAACCACAGGAACCACAGGAACCAGAGAAACCACAGGAACCAGAGAAACCAGAGGAACCACAGGAACCAGAGAAACCACAGAAACCAGAGAAACCACAGAAACCAGAGAAACCACAGAAACCACAGAAACCAGAGGAATCAGAGAAACCACAGGAACCAGAGGAACCAGAGAAACCACAGGAACCAGAGAAACCACAGGAATCAGAGAAACCACAGGAACCACAGGAACCAGAGAAACCAGAGGAACCACAGGAACCAGAGAAACCACAGAAACCAGAGAAACCACAGAAACCAGAGAAACCACAGAAACCACAGAAACCAGAGGAATCAGAGAAACCACAGGAACCAGAGGAACCAGAGGAACCAGAGAAATCAGAGAAACCACAGAAACCACAGAAACCAGAGGAACCAGAGGAACCAGAGGAACCACAGGAACCACAGGAACCAGAGAAACCACAGGAACCACAGGAACCAGAGAAACCAGAGGAACCAGAGGAACCAGAAAAACCACAGAAACCACAGGAACCACAGGAACCAAAGAAACCACAGGAACCAGAGAAACCAGAGAAACCACAGGAACCTGAGAAACCACAGGAACCAGAGAAACCACAGAAACTAGAGGAACCAGAGGAACCAGAGGAACCAGAGGAACCACAGGAACCAGAAAAACCAGAGAAACCAGAGGAACCAGAGGAACCACAGAAACCACAGAAACCAGAGGAACCAGAGGAACCAGAGGAACCACAGAAACCACAGAAACCAGAGAAACCACAGAAACCAGAGGAACCAGAGGAACCACAGAAACCACAGGAACCAGAGAAACCAGAGAAACCAGAGAAACCACAGAAACCAGAGGAACCAGAGGAACCAGAGGAACCACAGGAATCACAGGAACCACAGAAACCACAGAAACCAGAGGAACCACAGAAACCACAGGAACCAGAGAAACCAGAGAAACCAGAGAAACCAGAGAAACCACAGAAACCACAGGAACCACAGGAACCAGAGAAACCACAGAAACCAGAGGAACCAGAGGAACCAGAGAAACCACAGGAACCAGAGGAACCACAGAAACCACAGGAACCACAGAAACCACAGTAACCAGAGAAACCAGAGAAACCACAGGAACCAGAGGAACCAGAGGAACCACAGAAACCACAGAAACCACAGGAACCAGAGAAACCACAGAAACCACAGGAACCAGAGGAACCAGAGAAACCAGAGGAACCACAGGAACCACAGAAACCAGAGGAACCAGAGGAACCAGAGGAACCACAGAAACCACAGAAACCAGAGAAACCACAGGAACCAGAGGAACCAGAGAAACCAGAGAAACCAGAGGAACCAGAGAAACCACAGGAACCAGAGAAACCAGAGAAACCACAGGAACCACAGGAAACAGAGAAACCACAGGAACCACAGGAACCAGAGGAACCAGAGGAACCAGAGGAACCAGAGAAACCACAGGAACCAGAGGAACCAGAGAAACGACAGGAACCAGAGGAACCACAGGAACCAGAGGAACCAGAGGTACCAGAGAAACCACAGGAACCACAGGAACCAGAGAAACCACAGGAACCACAGGAACCAGAGAAACCACAGGAACCAGAGGAACCACAGGAACCACAGGAACCAGAGAAACCACAGGAACCAGAGAAACCACAGGAACCAGAGGAACCACAGGAACCAGAGAAACCACAGGAACCACAGGAACCAGAGAAACCACAGGAACCACAGGAACCAGAGAAACCAGATAAACCAGAGAAACCACAGGAACCAGAGAAACCACAGGAACCACAGGAACCAGAGAAACCACAGGAACCAGAGAAACCACAGGAACCACAGGAACCAGAGAAACCAGAGAAACCACAGGAACCACAGGAACCAGAGAAACCACAGGAACCAGAGAAACCACAGGAACCACAGGAACCAGAGAAACCACAGGAACCAGAGAAACCACAGGAACCACAGGAACCAGAGGAACCAGAGAAACCACAGGAACCACAGAAACCAGAGGAACCAGAGAAACCAGAGAAACCACAGAAACCAGAGAAACCAGAGAAACCACAGGAATCAGAGAAACCACAGGAACCACAGGAACCACAGGAACCACAGGAACCAGAGAAACCACAGGAACCAGAGGAACCACAGAAACCACAGGAACCACAGTAACCAGAGAAACCAGAGAAACCACAGGAACCAGAGGAACCAGAGGAACCACAGAAACCACAGAAACCAGAGGAACCAGAGAAACCACAGAAACCACAGGAACCAGAGGAACCAGAGAAACCAGAGGAACCACAGGAACCACAGAAACCAGAGGAACCAGAGAAACCAGAGGAACCAGAGGAACCAGAGGAACCACAGAAACCACAGAAACCAGAGAAACCACAGAAACCACAGGAACCAGAGGAACCAGAGAAACCAGAGAAACCAGAGGAACCACAGGAACCAAAGAAACCACAGGAACCACAGGAACCAGAGCAACTATGTGTTCCTGGTGACCCTGAAGTATACAAACACAGCTGTGTTAACTCACCTGAGAGTCTACAGGCCGGGGGCCAAAGGTCACGAAGCTGAACTCAGTATCAGTAAATCTGGAACTGGTTCAGGTTTATAGTTAGGGCTGGTTCAGGTCTATAGTTAGGGCTGGTTCAGGTCTATAGTTCGGGCTGGTTCAGGTCTATAGTTAGGGCTGGTTCAGGTTTATAGTTAGGGCTGGTTCAGGTCTAGAGTCAGGACTGGTTCAGGTCTATAGTTAGGACTGGTTCAGGTCTATAGTTAGGACTGGTTCAGGTCTATAGTTAGGACTGGTTCAGGTCTATAGTTAGGGCTGGTTCAGGTCTATAGTTAGGGCTGGTTCAGGTCTATAGTTCGGGCTGGTTCAGGTCTATAGTTAGGGCTGGTTCAGGTCTATAGTTAGGACTGGTTCAGGTCTATAGTTAGGGCTGGTTCAGGTTTATAGTTAGGGCTGGCTCAGGTCTATAGTTAGGACTGGTTCAGGTCTATAGTTAGGGCTGGTTCAGGTCTATAGTTAGGGCTGGTTCAGGTCTATAGTTAGGGCTGGTTCAGGTTTATAGTTAGGGCTGGTTCAGGGCTATAGTTCGGGCTGGTTCAGGTCTAT
>JACSYO010000962.1:0-19276 GCA_016806645.1 Ophiodon elongatus | reverse complement strand
CTTTACTTGATTTTCCTCAAAACATTGTCCCAGAACAGCAGACTCTGACGTTTCATGTTAATTTCATGAATACATGATGTTCTCATCACTTTTCTGCCTTAAAGCTGCATTTTCAGTATTCATGGTCTGAAAAGACATTTTGGCTGGGTCGAGGCCAAAAGTGGATTTTGTTGAAAAATACACAGTTTACTTTATTTTCCTCAAAACATTGTCCCAGAACAGCAGACTCTCAAGTTTCAAATTAATTTCATGAATACATGACGTTCTCATCATTTTTCTGCCTTAAAGCTGCATTTTCAGTATTCATGGTCTGAAAAGACGTTTCGGCTGGCAAGAGGCCAAAAGTGGATTTTGTTGAAAAATACACAGTTTACTTGATTTTCCTCAAAACATTATCCGTCAATAGCAGACTCTCAAGTTTCATGTTAATTTCATGAATACATGACGTTTTCATTTCTATTCTGCCTTAAAGCTGCATTTCCATGTTGTATGCTCTTAAAAGACGTTTCGGCTGAGAAGAGGCCAAAAGTGGATTTTGTTGAAAAATACACAGTTTACTTGATTTTCCTTAAAACATTGTCCCTCAACAGCAGACTCTCAAGTTTCATGTTAATTTCATGAATACATGACGTTTTCATTACTATTCTGCCTTAAAGCTGCGTTTCCACGTTGTATGCTCTTAAAAGACGTTTCGGCTGGGAAGAGGTCAAAAGTGGATTTTGTTGAAAAATACACAGTTTACTTGATTTTCCTCAAAACATTGTCCCAGAACAGCAGACTCTGACGTTTCATGTTAATTTCATGAATACATGATGTTCTCATCATTTTTCTGCCTTAAAGCTGCATTTTCAGTATTCATGGTCTGAAAAGACGTTTCGGCTGGCAAGAGGCCAAAAGTGGATTTTGTTGAAAAATACACAGTTTACTTGATTTTCCTCAAAACATTGTCCCACAACAGCAGACTCTCAAGTTTCATATTAATTTCATGAATACATGATGTTCTCATCACTTTTCTGCCTTAAAGCTGCATTTCCACGTTGTATGCTCTTAAAAGACGTTTCGGCTGGCATGAGGCCAAAAGTGGATTTTGTTGAAAAATACACAGTTTACTTGATTTTCCTCAAAACATTGTCCCAGAACAGCAGACTTTCAATTGTCATGTTGATTTCATGAATACTTGATGTTTTCATCACTTTTCTGCCTTAAAGCTTCATTTCCACGTTGTACGCTATTAAAAGACTTTTCGGCTGGCATGAGGCCAAAAGTGGATTTTGTTGAAAAATACACAGTTTACTTGATTTTCCTCAAAAAATAGTCCCAGTACAGCAGACTCTCACGTTTCATGTTAATTTCATGAATACATGACGTTCTCATCATTTTTCTGCCTTAAAGCTGCGTTTTCAGTATTCATGGTCTGAAAAGACGTTTCGGCTGGCAAGAGGCCAAAAGTGGATTTTGTTGAAAAATACACAGTTTACTTGATTTTCCTCAAAACATTGTCCCAGAACAGCAGACTCCCAAGTTTCAAATTAATTTCATGAATACATGATTTTCTCATCACTTTTCTGCCGTAAAGCTTCATTTCCACGTTGTATGCTCTTAAAAGACGTTTCGGCTGGCATGAGGCCAAAAGTGGATTTTGTTGAAAAATACACAGTTTAATATATTTTCCTCAAAAAATAGTCCCAGTACAGCAGACTTTCAAGTGTCATGTTGATTTCATGAATACTTGATGTTTTCATCACTTTTCTGCCGTAAAGCTTCATTTCAACGTTGTATGCTCTTAAAAGAAGTTTCGGCTGGCATGATGCCAAAAGTGGATTTTGTTGAAAAATACACAGTTTACTTGATTTTCCTCAAAACATTGTCCCAGAACAGCAGACTCTCAAGTTTCAAATTAATTTCATGAATACATGATTTTCTCATCACTTTTCTGCCTTAAAGCTGCATTTCCACGTTGTATGCTCTTAAAAGACGTTTCGGCTGGCATGAGGCCAAAAGTGGATTTTGTTGAAAAATACACAGTTTAATATATTTTCCTCAAAAAATAGCCCCAGTACAGCAGACTTTCAAGTGTCATGTTGATTTCATGAATACTTGATGTTTTCATCACTTTTCTGCCTTAAAGCTTCATTTCCACGTTGTACGCTCTTAAAAGACTTTTCGGCTGGAATGAGGCCAAAAGTGGATTTTGTTGAAAAATATACAGTTTACTTGATTTTCCTCAAAAAATAGTCCCAGTACAGCAGACTCTCACGTTTCATGTTAATTTCATGAATACATGACGTTCTCATCATTTTTCTGCCTTAAAGCTGCGTTTTCAGTATTCATGGTCTGAAAAGACATTTCGGCTGGGTCGAGGCCAAAAGTGGATTTTGTTGAAAAATACACAGTTTACTTGATTTTCCTCAAAACATTATCCGTCAATAGCAGACTCTCAAGTTTCATGTTAATTTCATGAATACATGACGTTTTCATTACTATTCTGCCTTAAAGCTGCATTTCCACGTTGTATGCTCTTAAAAGACGTTTCGGCTGGGAAGAGGCCAAAAGTGGATTTTGTTGAAAAATACACAGTTTACTTGATTTTCCTCAAAACATTGTCCCAGAACAGCAGACTCTCACGTTTCATGTTAATTTCATGAATACATGATGTTCTCATCATTTTTCTGCCTTAAAGCTGCATTTTCAGTATTCATGGTCTGAAAAGACGTTTCGGCTGGGTCGAGACCAAAAGTGGATTTTGTTGAAAAATACACAGTTTACTTGATTTTCCTCAAAACATTGTCCCAGAACAGCAGACTCTGACGTTTCATGTTAATTTCATGAATACATGATGTTCTCATGATTTTTCTGCCTTAAAGCTGCATTTTCAGTATTCATGGTCTGAAAAGACATTTTGGCTGGGTCGAGGCCAAAAGTGGATTTTGTTGAAAAATACACAGTTTACTTTATTTTCCTCAAAACATTGTCCCAGAACAGCAGACTCTCAAGTGTCATGTTAATTTCATTAATACTTGATGTTTTCATCACTTTTCTGCCTTAAAGCTTCATTTACACGTTGTATGCTCTTAAAAGACGTTTCGGCTGGCATGAGGCCAAAAGTGGATTTTGTTGAAAAATATACAGTTTACTTGATTTTCCTCAAAAAATAATCCCAGTACAGCAGACTCTCACGTTTCATGTTAATTTCATGAATACATGACGTTTTCATTACTATTCTGCCTTAAAGCTGCATTTCCACGTTGTATGCTCTTAAAAGACGTTTCGGCTGAGAAGAGGCCAAAAGTGGATTTTGTTGAAAAATACACAGTTTACTTGATTTTCCTCAAAACATTGTCCCAGAACAGCAGATTCTGACGTTTCATGTTAATTTCATGAATACATGATGTTCTCATCATTTTTCTGCCTTAAAGCTGCATTTTCAGTATTCATGGTCTGAAAAGACATTTTGGCTGGGTCGAGGCCAAAAGTGGATTTTGTTGAAAAATACACAGTTTACTTTATTTTCCTCAAAACATTGTCCCAGAACAGCAGACTCTCAAGTGTCATGTTAATTTCATGAATACATGATGTTTTCATCACTTTTCTGCCTTAAAGCTGCATTTCCACGTTGTATGCTCTTAAAAGACGTTTCGGCTGGCATGAGGCCAAAAGTGGATTTTGTTGAAAAATACACAGTTTACTTGATTTTCCTCAAAACATTGTCCCAGAACAGCAGACTCTCAAGTTTCATGTTAATTTCATGAATACATGACGTTCTCATCACTTTTCTGCCTTAAAGCTGCATTTCCAGTATTCATGCTCTTAAAAGACGTTTCGGCTGGCAAGAGGCCAAAAGTGGATTTTGTTGAAAAATACACAGTTTACTTGATTTTCCTCAAAACATTATCCGTCAATAGCAGACTCTCAAGTTTCATGTTAATTTCATGAATACATGACGTTTTCATTACTATTCTGCCTTAAAGCTGCGTTTCCACGTTGTATGCTCTTAAAAGACGTTTCGGCTGGGAAGAGGTCAAAAGTGGATTTTGTTGAAAAATACACAGTTTACTTGATTTTCCTCAAAACATTGTCCCAGAACAGCAGACTCTCAAGTTTCATGTTAATTTCATGAATACATGACGTTCTCATCACTTTTCTGCCTTAAAGCTGCGTTTTCAGTATTCATGGTCTGAAAAGACGTTTCGGCTGGCAAGAGGCCAAAAGTGGATTTTGTTGAAAAATACACAGTTTACTTGATTTTCCTCAAAACATTATCCGTCAATAGCAGACTCTCAAGTTTCATGTTAATTTCATGAATACATGACGTTTTCATTACTATTCTGCCTTAAAGCTGCATTTCCATGTTGTATGCTCTTAAAAGACGTTTCGGCTGAGAAGAGGCCAAAAGTGGATTTTGTTGAAAAATACACAGTTTACTTTATTTACCTCAAAACATTGTCCCAGAACAGCAGACTCAAGTTTCAAGTTAATTTAATGAATACGTGACGTTTTCATCACTTTTCTGCCTTTAAAGCTGCATTTCCACGTTGTATGCTCTTAAAAGACGTTTCGGCTGGCAAGAGATCAAAAGTGGATTTTGGTGAAAAATACACAGTTTACTCGATTTTCCTCAAAACATTGTCCCAGAACAGCAGACTCTCAAGTGTCATGTTAATTTCATTAATACTTGATGTTTTCATCACTTTTCTGCCTTAAAGCTTCATTTACACTTTGTATGCTCTTAAAAGACCTTTAGACTGGCATGAGGCCAAAAGTGGATTTGTTTGAAAAATACACAATTTACTTGATTTTCCTCAAAACATTGTCCCAGAACAGCAGACTCTCAAGTTTCAAATTAATTTCATGAATACATGATGTTCTCATCACTTTTCTGCCTTAAAGCTGCATTTCCACGTTGTATGCTCTTAAAAGACGTTTCGGCTGGCATGAGGCCAAAAGTGGATTTTGTTGAAAAATACACAGTTTAATATATTTTCCTCAAAAAATAGCCCCAGTACAGCAGACTTTCAAGTGTCATGTTGATTTCATGAATACTTGATGTTTTCATCACTTTTCTGCCTTAAAGCTTCATTTACACGTTGTATGCTCTTAAAAGACGTTTCGGCTGGCATGATGCCAAAAGTGGATTTTGTTGAAAAATACACAGTTTACTTGATTTTCCTCAAAACATTGTCCCAGAACAGCAGACTCTCAAGTTTCAAATTAATTTCATGAATACATGATGTTCTCATCACTTTTCTGCCTTAAAGCTGCATTTCCACGTTGTATGCTCTTAAAAGACGTTTCGGCTGGCATGAGGCCAAAAGTGGATTTTGTTGAAAAATACACAGTTTACTTGATTTTCCTCAAAAAATAGTCCCAGTACAGCAGACTCTCACGTTTCATGTTAATTTCATGAATACATGACGTTCTCATCATTTTTCTGCCTTAAAGCTGCATTTTCAGTATTCGTGGTCTGAAAAGACGTTTCGGCTGGCAAGAGGCCAAAAGTGGATTTTGTTGAAAAATACACAGTTTACTTGATTTTCCTCAAAACATTGTCCCAGAACAGCAGACTCTCAAGTTTCATGTTAATTTCATGAATACATGACGTTTTCATTACTATTCTGCCTTAAAGCTGCATTTCCACGTTGTATGCTCTTAAAAGACGTTTCGGCTGAGAAGAGGCCAAAAGTGGATTTTGTTGAAAAATACACAGTTTACTTGATTTTCCTCAAAACATTGTCCCAGAACAGCAGACTCTGACGTTTCATGTTAATTTCATGAATACATGATGTTCTCATGATTTTTCTGCCTTAAAGCTGCATTTTCAGTATTCATGGTCTGAAAAGACATTTCGGCTGGGTCGAGGCCAAAAGTGGATTTTGTTGAAAAATACACAGTTTACTTGATTTTCCTCAAAACATTGTCCCAGAACAGCAGACTCTCAAGTGTCATGTTAATTTCATTAATACTTGATGTTTTCATCACTTTTCTGCCTTAAAGCTTCATTTACACGTTGTATGCTCTTAAAAGACCTTTAGGCTGGCATGAGGACAAAAGTGGATTTTGTTGAAAAATACACAGTTTACTTTATTTTCCTCAAAACATTGTCCCAGAACAGCAGACTCTCAAGTGTCATGTTAATTTCATTAATACTTGATGTTTTCATCACTTTTCTGCCTTAAAGCTTCATTTACACACTTCATTTACACGTTGTATGCTCTTAAAAGACCTTTAGCATTACTTTATTTTCCTCAAAACATTGTCCCAGAACAGCAGACTCAAGTTTCAAGTTAATTTAATGAATACGTGACGTTTTCATAACTTTTCTGGCATTAAAGCTGCATTTCCACGTTGTATGCACTTGAAAGACGTTTCGGCTGGGAAGAGGCCAAAAGTGGATTTTGTTGAAAAATACACAGTTTACTTGATTTTTCTCAAAAAATAGTCCCAGTACAGCAGACTCTCACGTTTCATGTTAATGTCATGAATACATGACGTTCTCATCATTTTTCTGCCTTAAAGCTGCATTTTCAGTATTCATGGTCTGAAAAGACGTTTCGGCTGGCAAGAGGCCAAAAGTGGATTTTTTTGAAAAATACACAATTTACTTGATTTTCCTCAAAACATTGTCCCAGAACAGCAGACTCTCAAGTTTCAAATTAATTTCATGAATACATGATGTTCTCATCACTTTTCTGCCTTAAAGCTGCATTTCCACGTTGTATGCTCTTAAAAGACGTTTCGGCTGGCATGAGGCCAAAAGTGGATTTTGTTGAAAAATACACAGTTTACTTGATTTTCCTCAAAAAATAGTCCCAGTACAGCAGACTCTCACGTTTCATGTTAATTTCATGAATACATGACGTTCTCATCATTTTTCTGCCTTAAAGCTGCATTTTCAGTATTCATGGTCTGAAAAGACGTTTCGGCTGGCAAGAGGCCAAAAGTGGATTTTGTTGAAAAATACACAGTTTACTTGATTTTCCTCAAAACATTGTCCCAGAACAGCAGACTCTCAAGTTTCATGTTAATTTCATGAATACATGACGTTTTCATCACTATTCTGCCTTAAAGCTGCATTTCCACGTTGTATGCTCTTAAAAGACGTTTCGGCTGGCAAGAGGCCAAAAGTGGATTTTGTTGAAAAATACACAGTTTACTTGATTTTCCTCAAAAATAATCCCAGTACAGCAGACTCTCACGTTTCATGTTAATTTCATGAATACATGACGTTTTCATTACTATTCTGCCTTAAAGCTGCATTTCCACGTTGTATGCTCTTAAAAGACGTTTCGGCTGAGAAGAGGCCAAAAGTGGATTTTGTTGAAAAATACACAGTTTACTTGATTTTCCTCAAAAAATAGTCCCAGTACAGCAGACTCACGTTTCATGTTAATGTCATGAATACATGACGTTCTCATCATTTTTCTGCCTTAAAGCTGCATTTTCAGTATTCATGGTCTGAAAAGACGTTTCGGCTGGCAAGAGGCCAAAAGTGGATTATTATGAAAAATACACAATTTACTTGATTTTCCTCAAAACATTGTCCCAGAACAGCAGACTCTCAAGGTTCAAATTAATTTCATGAATACATGATGTTCTCATCACTTTTCTGCCTTAAAGCTGCATTTCCACTTTGTATGCTCTTAAAAGACGTTTCGGCTGGCATGAGGCCAAAAGTGGATTTTGTTGAAAAATACACAGTTTACTTGATTTTCCTCAAAACATTGTCCCAGAACAGCAGACTCTCAAGTTTCAAATTAATTTCATGAATACATGATGTTCTCATCACTTTTCTGCCTTAAAGCTGTATTTCCACGTTGTATGCTCTTAAAAGACGTTTCTTCTGGCATGAGGCCAAAAGTGGATTTTGTTGAAAAATACACAGTTTACTTGATTTTCCTCAAAACATTGTCCCAGAACAGCAGACTTTCAATTGTCATGTTGATTTCATGAATACTTGATGTTTTCATCACTTTTCTGCCTTAAAGCTTCATTTCCACGTTGTATGCTCTTAAAAGACGTTTCTTCTGGCATGAGGCCAAAAGTGGATTTTGTTGAAAAATACACAGTTTACTTGATTTTCCTCAAAAAATAGTCCCAGTACAGCAGACTCTCACGTTTCATGTTAATTTCATGAATACATGACGTTCTCATCACTTTTCTGCCTTAAAGCTGCATTTCCAGTATTCATGGTCTTAAAAGACGTTTCTGCTGGCAAGAGGCCAAAAGTGGATTTTGTTGAAAAATACACAGTTTACTTGATTTTCCTCAAAACATTGTCCCTCAACAGCAGACTCTCAAGTTTCATGTTAATTTCATGAATACATGACGTTTTCATTACTATTCTGCCTTAAAGCTGCATTTCCACGTTGTATTTTTCTGCCTTAAAGCTGCATTTTCAGTATTCATGGTCTGAAAAGACATTTCGGCTGGGTCGAGGCCAAAAGTGGATTTTGTTGAAAAATACACAGTTTACTTTATTTTCCTCAAAACATTGTCCCAGAACAGCAGACTCTCAAGTGTCATGTTAATTTCATTAATACTTGATGTTTTCATCACTTTTCTGCCTTAAAGCTTCATTTACACGTTGTATGCTCTTAAAAGACCTTTAGGCTGGCATGAGGCCAAAAGTGGATTTTGTTGAAAAATACACAGTTTACTTTATTTTCCTCAAAACATTGTCCCAGAACAGCAGACTCAAGTTTCAAGTTAATTTAATGAATACGTGACGTTTTCATCACTTTTCTGCCTTTAAAGCTGCATTTCCACGTTGTATGCTCTTAAAAGACGTTTCGGCTGGAATGAGGCCAAAAGTGGATTTTGTTGAAAAATACACAGTTTACTTGATTTTCCTCAAAACATTGTCCCAGAACAGCAGACTCTGACGTTTCATGTTAATTTCATGAATACATGACGTTTTCATTACTATTCTGCCTTAAAGCTGCATTTCCACGTTGTATGCTCTTAAAAGACGTTTCGGCTGAGAAGAGGCCAAAAGTGGATTTTGTTGAAAAATACACAGTTTACTTGATTTTCCTCAAAACATTGTCCCAGAACAGCAGACTCTGACGTTTCATGTTAATTTCATGAATACATGATGTTCTCATGATTTTTCTGCCTTAAAGCTGCATTTTCAGTATTCATGGTCTGAAAAGACATTTCGGCTGGGTCGAGGCCAAAAGTGGATTTTGTTGAAAAATACACAGTTTACTTTATTTTCCTCAAAACATTGTCCCAGAACAGCAGACTCAAGTTTCATGTTAATTTCATTAATACTTGATGTTTTCATCACTTTTCTGCCTTAAAGCTTCATTTCCACCACGTTGTATGCTCTTAAAAGACCTTTAGCATTACTTGATTTTCCTCAAAACATTGTCCCAGAACAGAGACTCAAGTTTCATGTTAATTTCATGAATACATGACGTTTTCATAACTATTCTGCATTAAAGCTGCATTTCCACGTTGTATGCACTTAAAAGACGTTTCGCTGAAGAGGCCAAAAGTGATTTTGTTGAAAAATACACAGTTTACTTGATTTTCTCAAAAATAGTCCCAGAACAGACTCTGACGTTTCATGTTAATTTCATGAATACATGACGTTCTCATCATTTTTCTGCCTTAAAGCTGCATTTTCAGTATTCATGGTCTGAAAAGACGTTTCGGCTGGCAAGAGGCCAAAAGTGGATTTTTTTGAAAAATACACAATTTACTTGATTTTCCTCAAAACATTGTCCCAGAACAGCAGACTCTCAAGTTTCATGTTAATTTCATGAATACATGACGTTTTCATTACTATTCTGCCTTAAAGCTGCATTTCCACTTTGTATGCTCTTAAAAGACGTTTCGGCTGGCATGAGGCCAAAAGTGGATTTTGTTGAAAAATACAGTTTACTTGATTTTCCTCAAAAAATAGTCCCAGTACAGCAGACTCTCACGCTTCATGTTAATTTCATGAATACATGATGTTCTAATCACTTTTCTGCCTGAAAGCTGCATTTCCACGTTGTATGCTCTGAAAAGACGTTTCGGCTGAGAAGAGGCCAAAAGTGGATTTTGTTGAAAAATACACAGTTTACTTAATTTTCCTCAAAACATTGTCCCAGAATAGCAGACTCTGACGTTTCATGTTAATTTCATGAATACATGATGTTCTCATGATTTTTCTGCCTTAAAGCTGCATTTTCAGTATTCATGGTCTGAAAAGACATTTCGGCTGGGTCGAGGCCAAAAGTGGATTTTGTTGAAAAATACACAGTTTACTTTATTTTCCTCAAAACATTGTTCCAGAAAAACAGACTCTCAAGTGTCATGTTAATTTCATTAATACTTGATGTTTTCATCACTTTTCTGCCTTAAAGCTTCATTTACACGTTGTATGCTCTTAAAAGACCTTTAGGCTGGCATGAGGACAAAAGTGGATTTTGTTGAAAAATACACAGTTTACTTTATTTTCCTCAAAACATTGTCCCAGAACAGCAGACTCTCAAGTGTCATGTTAATTTCATTAATACTTGATGTTTTCATCACTTTTCTGCCTTAAAGCTTCATTTACACACTTCATTTACACGTTGTATGCTCTTAAAAGACCTTTAGCATTACTTTATTTTCCTCAAAACATTGTCCCAGAACAGCAGACTCAAGTTTCAAGTTAATTTAATGAATACGTGACGTTTTCATAACTTTTCTGGCATTAAAGCTGCATTTCCACGTTGTATGCACTTGAAAGACGTTTCGGCTGGGAAGAGGCCAAAAGTGGATTTTGTTGAAAAATACACAGTTTACTTGATTTTTCTCAAAAAATAGTCCCAGTACAGCAGACTCTCACGTTTCATATTAATGTCATGAATACATGACGTTCTCATCATTTTTCTGCCTTAAAGCTGCATTTTCAGTATTCATGGTCTGAAAAGACGTTTCGGCTGGCAAGAGGCCAAAAGTGGATTATTATGAAAAATACACAATTTACTTGATTTTCCTCTAAACATTGTCCCAGAACAGCAGACTCTCAAGGTTCAAATTAATTTCATGAATACATGATGTTCTCATCACTTTTCTGCCTTAAAGCTGCATTTCCACTTTGTATGCTCTTAAAAGACGTTTCGGCTGGCATGAGGCCAAAAGTGGATTTTGTTGAAAAATACACAGTTTACTTGATTTTCCTCAAAAAAATAGTCCCAGTACAGCAGACTCTCACGTTTCATGTTAATTTCATGAATACATGACGTTCTCATCATTTTTCTGCCTTAAAGCTGCATTTTCAGTATTCATGGTCTGAAAAGACGTTTCGGCTGGCAAGAGGCCAAAAGTGGATTTTGTTGAAAAATACACAGTTTACTTGATTTTCCTTAAAACATTGTCCCTCAACAGCAGACTCTCAAGTTTCATGTTAATTTCATGGATACATGACATTTTCATTACTATTCTGCCTTTAAAGCTGCATTTCCACGTTGTATGCTCTTAAAAGACGTTTCGGCTGGCATGAGGCCAAAAGTGTATTTTGTTGAAAAATACACAGTTTACTTGATTTTCCTCAAAAAATAATCCCAGTACAGCAGACACTCACGTTTCATGTTAATTTCATGAATACATGATGTTCTCATCACTTTTCTGCCTTAAAGCTGCATTTTCAGTATTCATGGTCTGAAAAGACGTTTCGGCTGGCATGAGGCCAAAAGTGGATTTTGTTGAAAAATACACAGTTTACTTGATTTTTCTCAAAAAATAGTCCCAGTACAGCAGACTCTCACGTTTCATGTTAATGTCATGAATACATGACGTTCTCATCATTTTTCTGCCTTAAAGCTGCATTTTCAGTATTCATGGTCTGAAAAGACGTTTCGCCTGGCAAGAGGCCAAAAGTGGATTATTATGAAAAATACACAATTTACTTGATTTTCCTCAAAACATTGTCCCAGAACAGCAGACTCTCAAGGTTCAAATTAATTTCATGAATACATGATGTTCTCATCACTTTTCTGCCTTAAAGCTGCATTTCCACTTTGTATGCTCTTAAAAGACGTTTCGGCTGGCATGAGGCCAAAAGTGGATTTTGTTGAAAAATACACAGTTTACTTGATTTTCCTCAAAACATTGTCCCAGAACAGCAGACTCTCAAGTTTCAAATTAATTTCATGAATACATGATGTTCTAATCACTTTTCTGTCTTAAAGCTGTATTTCCACGTTGTATGCTCTTAAAAGACGTCTCTTCTGGCATGAGGCCAAAAGTGGATTTTGTTGAAAAATACACAGTTTACTTGATTTTCCTCAAAACATTGTCCCAGAACAGCAGACTTTCAATTGTCATGTTGATTTCATGAATACTTGATGTTTTCATCACTTTTCTGCCTTAAAGCTTCATTTCCACGTTGTACGCTCTTAAAAGACGTTTCTTCTGGCATGAGGCCAAAAGTGGATTTTGTTGAAAAATACACAGTTTACTTGATTTTCCTCAAAAAATAGTCCCAGTACAGCAGACTCTCACGTTTCATGTTAATTTCATGAATACATGACGTTCTCATCATTTTTCTGCCTTAAAGCTGCATTTTCAGTATTCATGGTCTGAAAAGACGTTTCGTCTGGCAAGAGGCCAAAAGTGGATTTTGTTGAAAAATACACAGTTTACTTGATTTTCCTCAAAACATTGTCCCTCAACAGCAGACTCTCAAGTTTCATGTTAATTTCATGAATACATGACGTTTTCATTACTATTCTGCCTTAAAGCTGCATTTCCACGTTGTATTTTTCTGCCTTAAAGCTGCATTTTCAGTATTCATGGTCTGAAAAGACATTTCGGCTGGGTCGAGGCCAAAAGTGAATTTTGTTGAAAAATACACAGTTTACTTTATTTTCCTCAAAACATTGTCCCAGAACAGCAGACTCTCACGTTTCATGTTAATTTCATTAATACTTGATGTTTTCATCACTTTTCTGCCTTAAAGCTTCATTTACACGTTGTATGCTCTTAAAAGACCTTTAGGCTGGCATGAGGACAAAAGTGGATTTTGTTGAAAAATACACAGTTTACTTTATTTTCCTCAAAACATTGTCCCAGAACAGCAGACTCAAGTTTCAAGTTAATTTAATGAATACGTGACGTTTTCATCACTTTTCTGCCTTTAAAGCTGCATTTCCACGTTGTATGCTCTTAAAAGACGTTTCGGCTGGCATGAGGCCAAAAGTGGATTTTGTTGAAAAATATACAGTTTACTTGATTTTCCTCAAAACATTGTCCCAGAACAGCAGACTCTGACGTTTCATGTTAATTTCATGAATACATGACGTTTTCATTACTATTCTGCCTTAAAGCTGCATTTCCACGTTGTATGCTCTTAAAAGACGTTTCGGCTGAGAAGAGGCCAAAAGTGGATTTTGTTGAAAAATACACAGTTTACTTGATTTTCCTCAAAACATTGTCCCAGAACAGCAGACTCTGACGTTTCATGTTAATTTCATGAATACATGATGTTCTCATGATTTTTCTGCCTTAAAGCTGCATTTTCAGTATTCATGGTCTGAAAAGACATTTCGGCTGGGTCGAGGCCAAAAGTGGATTTTGTTGAAAAATACACAGTTTACTTTATTTTCCTCAAAACATTGTCCCAGAACAGCAGACTCTCAAGTGTCATGTTAATTTCATTAATACTTGATGTTTTCATCACTTTTCTGCCTTAAAGCTTCATTTACACACTTCATTTACACGTTGTATGCTCTTAAAAGACCTTTAGCATTACTTTATTTTCCTCAAAACATTGTCCCAGAACAGCAGACTCAAGTTTCAAGTTAATTTAATGAATACGTGACGTTTTCATAACTTTTCTGGCATTAAAGCTGCATTTCCACGTTGTATGCACTTGAAAGACGTTTCGGCTGGGAAGAGGCCAAAAGTGGATTTTGTTGAAAAATACACAGTTTACTTGATTTTTCTCAAAAAATAGTCCCAGTACAGCAGACTCTCACGTTTCATGTTAATGTCATGAATACATGACGTTCTCATCATTTTTCTGCCTTAAAGCTGCATTTTCAGTATTCATGGTCTGAAAAGACGTTTCGGCTGGCAAGAGGCCAAAAGTGGATTATTATGAAAAATACACAATTTACTTGATTTTCCTCAAAACATTGTCCCAGAACAGCAGACTCTCAAGTTTCAAATTAATTTCATGAATACATGATGTTCTAATCACTTTTCTGTCTTAAAGCTGTATTTCCACGTTGTATGCTCTTAAAAGACGTCTCTTCTGGCATGAGGCCAAAAGTGGATTTTGTTGAAAAATACACAGTTTACTTGATTTTCCTCAAAACATTGTCCCAGAACAGCAGACTTTCAATTGTCATGTTGATTTCATGAATACTTGATGTTTTCATCACTTTTCTGCCTTAAAGCTTCATTTCCACGTTGTACGCTCTTAAAAGACGTTTCTTCTGGCATGAGGCCAAAAGTGGATTTTGTTGAAAAATACACAGTTTACTTGATTTTCCTCAAAAAATTGTCCCAGAACAGCAGACTCTCAAGTTTCATGTTAATTTCATGAATACATGACGTTCTCATCATTTTTCTGCCTTAAAGCTGCATTTTCAGTATTCATGGTCTGAAAAGACGTTTCGGCTGGCAAGAGGCCAAAAGTGGATTTTGTTGAAAAATACACAGTTTACTTGATTTTCCTCAAAACATTGTCCCTCAACAGCAGACCTCAAGTTTCATGTTAATTTCATGAATACATGACGTTTTCATTACTATTCTGTCTTAAAGCTGCATTTCCACGTTGTATGCTCTTAAAAGACGTTTCGGCTGGCATGAGGCCAAAAGTGGATTTTGTTGAAAAATATACAGTTTACTTGATTTTCCTCAAAAAATAATCCCAGTACAGCAGACTCTCACGTTTCATGTTAATTTCATGAATACATGACGTTTTCATTACTATTCTGCCTTAAAGCTGCATTTCCACGTTGTATGCTCTTAAAAGACGTTTCGGCTGAGAAGAGGCCAAAAGTGGATTTTGTTGAAAAATACACAGTTTACTTGATTTTCCTCAAAACATTGTCCCAGAACAGCAGACTCTGAGGTTTCATGTTAATTTCATGAATACATGATGTTCTCATGATTTTTCTGCCTTAAAGCTGCATTTTCAGTATTCATGGTCTGAAAAGACATTTCGGCTGGGTCGAGGCCAAAAGTGGATTTTGTTGAAAAATACACAGTTTACTTTATTTTCCTCAAAACATTGTCCCAGAACAGCAGACTCTCAAGTGTCATGTTAATTTCATTAATACTTGATGTTTTCATCACTTTTCTGCCTTAAAGCTTCATTTACACACTTCATTTACACGTTGTATGCTCTTAAAAGACCTTTAGCATTACTTTATTTTCCTCAAAACATTGTCCCAGAACAGTAGACTCAAGTTTCAAGTTAATTTAATGAATACGTGACGTTTTCATAACTTTTCTGGCATTAAAGCTGCATTTCCACGTTGTATGCACTTGAAAGACGTTTCGGCTGGGAAGAGGCCAAAAGTGGATTTTGTTGAAAAATACACAGTTTACTTGATTTTTCTCAAAAAATAGTCCCAGTACAGCAGACTCTCACGTTTCATGTTAATGTCATGAATACATGACATTCTCATCATTTTTCTGCCTTAAAGCTGCATTTTCAGTATTCATGGTCTGAAAAGACGTTTCGGCTGGCAAGAGGCCAAAAGTGGATTATTATGAAAAATACACAATTTACTTGATTTTCCTCAAAACATTGTCCCAGAACAGCAGACTTTCAATTGTCATGTTGATTTCATGAATACTTGATGTTTTCATCACTTTTCTGCCTTAAAGCTTCATTTCCACGTTATACAAGACGTTTCGGCTGGCATGAGGCCAAAAGTGGATGTTGTTAAAAAATACACAGTTCACTTGATTTTCCTCAAAACATTGTCCCAGTACAGCAGACTCTCACGTTTCATGTTAATGTCATGAATACATGACATTCTCATCATTTTTCTGCCTTAAAGCTGCATTTTCAGTATTCATGGTCTGAAAAGACGTTTCGGCTGGCAAGAGGCCAAAAGTGGATTATTATGAAAAATACACAATTTACTTGATTTTCCTCAAAACATTGTCCCAGAACAGCAGACTTTCAATTGTCATGTTGATTTCATGAATACTTGATGTTTTCATCACTTTTCTGCCTTAAAGCTTCATTTCCACGTTATACAAGACGTTTCGGCTGGCATGAGGCCAAAAGTGGATGTTGTTGAAAAATACACAGTTTACTTGATTTTTCTCAAAAAATAGTCCCAGTACAGCAGACTTTCAAGTGTCATGTTGATTTCATGAATACTTGATGTTTTCATCATTTTTCTGCCTTAAAGCTTCATTTCCACGTTGTTTGCTCTTAAAAGACGTTTCGGCTGGCATGATGGCAAAAGTGGATTTTGTTGAAAAATACACAGTTTACTTGATTTTCCTCAAAACATTGTCCCAGAACAGCAGTCTCTGACGTTTCATATTAATTTCATGAATACATGATGTTCTCATAATTTTTCTGCCTTAAAGCTGCATTTTCAGTATTCATGGTCTGAAAAGACATTTCGGCTGGGTCGAGGCCAAAAGTGGATTTTGTTGAAAAATACACAGTTTACTTTATTTTCCTCAAAACATTGTCCCAGAACAGCAGACTCTCAAGTGTCATGTTAATTTCATTAATACTTGATGTTTTCATCACTTTTCTGCCTTAAAGCTTCATTTACACGTTGTATGCTCTTAAAAGACCTTTAAGCTGGCATGAGGCCAAAAGTGGATTTTGTTGAAAAATACACAGTTTACTTGATTTTCCTCAAAACATTGTCCCAGAACAGCAGACTTTCAATTGTCATGTTAATTTCATGAATACATGACGTTTTCATTACTATTCTTCCTTAAAGCTGCATTTCCAAGTTGTATGCTCTTAAAAGACGTTTCGGCTGGGAAGAGGCCAAAAGTGGATTTTGTTGAAAAATACACCGTTTACTTGATATTCCTCTATAACGTCTCCCAGAATAGCAGACTTTTAAGGTTCATGTTATGTACATGAATATTTGATGTTTGCATCACCTTTCTACCTTAGAAATGAATTTTCAGTTTTTATGGTCTCAAAAGGCGTTTCAGCCTGCGAACTGGCCAAAAGTGGATTTTGTTGCAAAATACACAGTTTACTTGATATTCCTCTATAACGTCTCCCAGAATAGCAAACTTTCAAGGTTCATGTTATATACATGAATAAATGATGTTTCCATCACTTTTCTACCATGCAGCTGCATTTTCATTTTTTTATGGTCTCAAAAGTCGTTTCAGCCAGCGAATAGGACAAAAGTGGATTTTGTTGCAAAATACACAGTTTACTTGATATTCCTCTTTAACGTCTCCCAGAACAGCAGACTCTCAAGTTTCATGTTATGTACATGAATATTTGATGTTTGCATCACCTTTCTACCTTAAAAATGAATTTTCAGTTTTTATGGTCTCAAAAGGCTTTTCAGCCTGCGAACTGGCCAAAAGTGGATTTTGTTGCAAAATACACAGTTTACTTGATATTCCTCTATAACGTCTCCCAGAATAGCAGACTTTTAAGGTTCATGTTATGTACATGAATATTTGATGTTTGCATCACCTTTCTACCTTAGAAATGAATTTTCAGTTTTTATGGTCTCAAAAGGCGTTTCAGCCTGCGAACTGGCCAAAAGTGGATTTTGTTGCAAAATACACAGTTTACTTGATATTCCTCTATAACGTCTCCCAGAATAGCAAACTTTCAAGGTTCATGTTATATACATGAATACATGATGTTTCCATCACTTTTCTACCATGCAGCTGCATTTTCATTTTTTTATGGTCTCAAAAGTCGTTTCAGCCAGCGAATAGGACAAAAGTGGATTTTGTTGCAAAATACACAGTTTACTTGATATTCCTCTTTAACGTCTCCCAGAATAGCAGACTTTTAAGGTTCATGTTATGTACATGAATATTTGATGTTTGCATCACCTTTCTACCTTAGAAATGAATTTTCAGTTTTTATGGTCTCAAAAGGCGTTTCAGCCTGCGAACTGGCCAAAAGTGGATTTTGTTGCAAAATACACAGTTTACTTGATATTCCTCTATAACGTCTCCCAGAATAGCAGACTTTTAAGGTTCATGTTATGTACATGAATATTTGATGTTTGCATCACCTTTCTACCTTAGAAATGAATTTTCAGTTTTTATGGTCTCAAAAGGCGTTTCAGCCTGCGAACTGGCCAAAAGTGGATTTTGTTGCAAAATACACAGTTTACTTGATATTCCTCTATAACGTCTCCCAGAATAGCATACATTTTAGGTTCATGTTATGTACATGAATATTTGATGTTTGCATCACCTTTCTACCTTAAAAATGAATTTTCAGTTTTTATGGTCTCAAAAGGCTTTTCAGCCTGCGAACTGGCAAAAAGTGGATTTTGTTGCAAAATACACAGTTTACTTGATATTCCTCTATAACGTCTCCCAGAATAGCAGACTTTTAAGGTTCATGTTATGTACATGAATATTTGATGTTTGCATCACCTTTCTACCTTAGAAATGAATTTTCAGTTTTTATGGTCTCAAAAGGCGTTTCAGCCTGCGAACTGGCCAAAAGTGGATTTTGTTGCAAAATACACAGTTTACTTGATATTCCTCTATAACGTCTCCCAGAATAGCAAACATTCAAGGTTCATGTTATATACATGAATACATGATGTTTCCATCACTTTTCTACCATGCAGCTGCATTTTCATTTTTTTATGGTCTCAAAAGTCGTTTCAGCCAGCGAATAGGACAAAAGTGGATTTTGTTGCAAAATACACAGTTTACTTGATATTCCTCTTTAACGTCTCCCAGAACAGTAGACTCTCAAGTTTCATGTTATGTACATGAATATTTGATGTTTGCATCACCTTTCTACCTTAAAAATGAATTTTCAGTTTTTATGGTCTCAAAAGGCTTTTCAGCCTGCGAACTGGCCAAAAGTGGATTTTGTTGCAAAATACACAGTTTACTTGATATTCCTCTATAACGTCTCCCAGAATAGCAGACTTTTAAGGTTCATGTTATGTACATGAATATTTGATGTTTGCATCACCTTTCTACCTTAGTAAAGAATTTTCAGTTTTTATGGTCTCAAAAGGCGTTTCAGCCTGCGAACTAGCCAAAAGTGGATTTTGTTGCAAAATACACAGTTTACTTGATATTCCTCTATAACGTCTCCCAGAATAGCAAACTTTCAAGGTTCATGTTATATACATGA
>JACSYO010000961.1:17500-32757 GCA_016806645.1 Ophiodon elongatus | reverse complement strand
ATTATGATACATTATGATACATTATGATACTTTATGATACATTATGATACTTTATGATACATTATGATACATTATGATACATTATTATACTTTGTTACATTATGATACATTATGATACATTATGATACTTTATGTTACATTATGATACATTATGATACATTATGATACTTTATGTTACATTATGTTACATTATGATCGATTATGATACATTATGATACATAATGATACATTATGATACATTATGATACTTTATGATACATTATGTTACATTATGATCGATTATGATACATTATGATACATTATGTTACATTATGATACATTATGATACTTTATGATACATTATGATACATTATGATACTTTATGATACTTTGTACATATGATACATTATGATACATTATGTTACATTATGTTACATTATGATACTTCATGTTACATTATGATACATTATGATACTTTATGATACATTATGATACATTATGATACTTTATGTTACATTATGATACATTATGATAGATAATGTTACATAATGATACATAATGATACTTTATGTTACATTATGATACATTATGTTACATTATGATACATTATGATACATTATGATACATTATGTTACATTATGATACATTATGATACTTTATGTTACATTATGATACATTATGATACTTTATGATACTTTGTTACATTATGATACATTATGATACATTATGATACTTTATGATACATTATGTTACATTATGATACATTATCATACTTTATGATACATTATGATACTTTATGTTACATTATGATACTTTATGATACATTATGATACTTTATGATACATTATGTTACATTTTGATACATTATGATACTTTATGATACATTATGATACTTTATGTTACATTATGATACTTTATGATACATTATGATACTTTATGATACATTATGTTACATTATGATACATTATGATACTTTATGATACATTATGATACTTTATGTTACATTATGATACTTTATGATACATTATGATACTTTATGATACATTATGTTACATTATGATACATTATGATACTTTATGATACATTATGATACTTTATGTTACATTATGATACTTTATGATACATTATGATACTTTATGATACATTATGTTACATTATGATACATTATGATACTTTATGATACATTATGATACATTATGTTACATTATGATACTTTATGATACATTATGATACTTTATGATACATTATGTTACATTATGATACATTATGATACTTTATGATACATTATGATACATTATGTTACATTATGATACATTATGATACATTATGATACATTATGATACATTATGTTACATTATGATACATTATGATACTTTATGATACATTATGATACTTTATGTTACATTATGATACATTATGATACATTATGATACATTATGATATTATGATACATTATGATACATTATGATACATTATGATACATTATGTTACATTATGATACATTATGATACTTTATGATACATTATGATACTTTATGTACATTATGATACATTATGTTACATTATGATACATATGATACATTATGATACATTATGATACATTATGATACTTTATGATACTTTGTTACATTATGTTACATTATGATACTTCATGTTACATTATGATACTTTATGTTACATTGTGATACATTATGATAGATAATGTTACATAATGATACATAATGATAATTTATGTTACATTATGATACTTCATGTTACATTATAATACATTATGATACATTATGATAGATAATGTTACATATTGATACATAATGATACTTTATGTTACATTATGATACTTCATGTTACATTATGATACTTTATGATACATTATGTTACATTATGATACATTATCATACTTTATGATACATTATGATACTTTATGTTACATTATAATACTTTATGATACATTATGATACTTTAAGATCGATTTTGATACATTATGATACATTATGATACTTTACGTTACATTATGTTACATTATGTTACTTTATGATACTTTATGTTACATTATGATACATTATGATACTTTATGTTACATTACGATACATTATGATACATTATGATACATTATGTTACATTATGATACATTATGATACTTTATGATACATTATGATACATTATGATACATTATGTTACTTTATGATACTATATGTGACATTATGATACATTATGTTACATTATGATACTTTATGATACATTATGATACATTATGTTACATTATGATACATTATGATACTTTATGATACATTATGATACATTATGTTATATTATGATACATTATGATACATTATGTTACATTATGATACATTATGATACATTATGTTACTTTATGATACATAAGACAATTTATGTTACATTATGTTACATTATGATACATTATGATACATTATGATACATTATGATACTTTATGATACATTATGATACATTATGATACATTATGATACTTTATGATACATTATGATACTTTATGTTACATTATGATACATTATGATACATTATGATACATTATGTTACATTATGATACATTATGATACTTTGTTACATTATGATACATTATGATACTTTATGATACATTATGTTACATTATGATACTTTATGATACTTTATGTTACATTATGATACATTATGATACTTTATGACACTTTGTTACATTATGATACATTATGATACATTATGATACTTTATGATACATTATGTTACATTATGATACATTATGATACTTTATGATACATTATGATACTTTATGTTACATTATAATACATTATGATACATTATGATAGATAATGTTACATAATGATACATTATGATACTTTGTTACATTATGATACATTATGATACTTTATGATACATTATGTTACATTATGATACTTTATGATACTTTATGTTACATTATGATACATTATGATACTTTATGACACTTTGTTACATTATGATACATTATGATACATTATGATACTTTATGATACATTATGTTACATTATGATACATTATGATACTTTATGATACATTATGATACTTTATGTTACATTATAATACATTATGATACATTATGATAGATAATGTTACATAATGATACATTATGATACTTTGTTACATTATGATACATTATGATACTGTATGATACATTATGTTACATTATGATACTTTATGATACTTTATGTTACATTATGATACATTATGATACTTTATGACACTTTGTTACATTATGATACATTATGATACATTATGATACTTTATGATACATTATGTTACATTATGATACATTATGATACTTTATGATACATTATGATACTTTATGTTACATTATGATACTTTATGATACATTATGATACATTATGATACTTTATGATACTTTATGTTACATTATGATACATTATGATACTTTATGTTACATTATGATACATTAAGATACATTATGATACTTTATGATACATTATGATACATTATGTTACATTATGTTACATTATGATACATTATGATACTTTATGATACTTTATGATACATTATGTTACATTATGATACTTTATGATACATTATGTTACATTATGATCGATTTTGATACATTATGATACATTATGATAAATTATGATACTTTATGTTACATAATGATACATTATGATACTTTATGATACTTTATGTTACATTATGATACTTTGTTACATTATGATACATTATGATACATAATGATACTTTATGTTACATTATGATACATTATGATACATTATGATACTTTATGATACTTTATGATACATTATGTTACATTATGATACATTATGTTACATTATGTTACATTATGATACATTATGTTACATTATGTTACATTATGATACATTATGTTACATTATGATACATTATGTTACATTATGTTACATTATGATACATTATGTTACATTGTGTTAAATTATGTTACATTATGATACATTATGATACTTTATGATACTTTATGTTACATTATGATACATTATGATACTTTATGTTACATTATGATACATTAAGATACATTATGATACATTATGATACTTTATGATACATTATGTTACATTATGATACATTATGATACTTTATGTTACATTATGATACTTTATGTTACATTATGATACATTATGATACATTATGTTACATTATGTTACATTATGATACTTTATGATACATTATGATACTTTTTGTTACATTATGATACTTTAAGTTACATTATAATACATTATGATACATTATGATAGATAATGTTACATAATGATACATTATGATACTTTATGCTATATTATGATACATTATGATACTGTATGATACATTATGTTACATTATGATCGATTTTGATACATTATGATCGATTATGATACTTTATGATACTTTATGTTACATTACAAAACATTATGATACTTTATGATACATTATGTTACATTATGATACATTATGTTACATTATGATACTTTATGATACATTATGATACATTATGTTACATTATGATACATTATGATACTTTATGATACATAATGATACATTATGATTCTTTATGATAGTTTATGATACATTATGTTACATTATGATACTTTATGTTACATTATGTTACATTATGATACTTTATGATACATTATGTTACATTATAATACTTTATGATACATTATGGTACATTATGTTACATTATGATACATTATGATACGTTATGTTACTTAATGATACATAAGATACTTTATGTTACATTATGTTACAATATGATACATTATGATACATTTTGATACATTATGTTACATTATAATACATTAAGACACATTATGATACATTATTATACTTTGTTACATAATGATACATTATGATACATTATGATACTTTATGTTACATTATGATACATTATGATACATTATGATCGATTATGATACATTATGATACATTATGTTACATTTTGTTACATTATGTTACATTATGATACATTATGTTACATTATGATACATTATGATACTTTATGATACATTATGATTCTTTATGATAGTTTATGATACATTATGTTACATTATGATACTTTATGTTACATTATGTTACATTATGATACTTTATGATACATTATGTTACATTATAATACTTTATGTTACATTATGTTACATTATGATACTTTATGATACATTATGTTACATTATGATAGTTTATGATACATTATGTTACATTATGATACTTTATGTTACATTATGTTACATTATGATACTTTATGATACATTATGTTACATTATAATACTTTATGATACATTATGATACATTATGTTACATTATGATACATTATGATACGTTATGTTACTTAATGATACATAAGATACTTTATGTTACATTATGTTACAATATGATACATTATGATACATTTTGATACTTTATGTTACATTATGATTGATTTTGATACATTATGATACATAATGATACATTATGATAAATTATGATACTTTATGATAAATTATGTTACATTATGATCGATTATGATATATTATGATACATTATGTTACATTATGATACATTGATACATATACATATGATACATGACCTGGAGGGTCAAGGAGCATGTCTTTTATTGGGGGCCCTCTTTATGACGTCATTATATACTCAAGTCACATTATGATACATTATGATACATTATAATACATTATGTTACATTATGATACATTATGTTACATTATGATACATTATGATACTTTATGTTACATTATGATACTTTATGTTACATTATGATATATTATGTTACATTATGGACGATTATGATACATTATGAGACATTATGATACATTATGTTACATTATGATACATTATGTTACATTATGATACATTATGATACTTTATGATACTTTGTTACATTATGATACATTATTATACATTATGACACTTTGTTACATAATGATACATTATGATACATTATGATACTTTGTTATATTATGATACATTATGATACATTATGATACATTATGTTACATTATGATACTTTATGATACATTATGATACATTATGATACTTTCTTACATTATGATACATAATGATACATTATGATACTTTATGTTACATAATGATACATTATGATACATAATGATACTTTATTTTACATAATGTTACATTATGATACATTATGTTACATTATGATACATTATGATACAGTGATACATTATGATACATTATACTTTATGATACATTATGTTACATTATGATACTTTATGTCCTCTGACCCAGACTTGTTGGTGTGGGTAAGTAAATTGAGTGTTTTCTGAGAGATACCTACGTATTTGTCTCCAGGCCAATGGTTTAGCATTAGTGTAGAATCAAAGGCTTCTCATCCAGACTGAGTCGACAGGCTTCAACATGATTCTGTTGGATATGTTTCTATGTGATGTCATCGTGGGTTTGTCTTTGTGAGGTAAAGACAGTCTGGTCATTTTGTACAAGTTGAGGAAGGATCTCGTCCAGTCTTTTGGATGGCTGTGTATAATGTGGGGCGACTGTGGCTCAGTGGTGAGCGGGTCATCCTTCAATCAGAGAATCGGCGGTTCGATCCCCGGCTCCACTAGTCCATGTCGATGTGTCCTTGGGCAAGACACTTAACCCTGATGTCTCCTGTAGCTGTTCTACGGTGTGTGTGTGAACGGTAGCTACTCCAGATGGACAGGTGGTACCTTAGCTCCTCCCATCAGTGTGTGAACGGTAGCTACTCCTGATGGGCAGGTGGTACCTTAGCTCCTCCCATCAGTGTGTGAATGGTAGCTACTCCTGATGGGCAGGTGGTACCTTAGCTCCTCCCATCAGTGTGTGAATGGTAGCTACTCCTGATGGGCAGGTGGCACCTTAGCTCCTCCCATCAGTGTGTGAATGTTATCTTAGCTCCTCCCATCAGTGTGAATGTTATCTTAGCTCCTCCCATCAGTGTATGAATGTTATCTTAGCTCCTCCCATCAGTGTATGAATGTTATCTTAGCTCCTCCCATCAGTGTGAATGTTATCTTAGCTCCTCCCATCAGTGTATGAATGTTATCTTAGCTCCTCCCATCAGTGTATGAATGTTATCTTAGCCCCTCCCATCAGTGTGTGAATGTTATCTTAGCCCCTCCCATCAGTGTGTGAATGTTATCTTAGCCCCTCCCATCAGTGTGAATGTTATCTTAGCTCCTCCCATCAGTGTGAATGTTATCTTAGCCCCTCCCATCAGTGTGTGAATGTTATCTTAGCCCCTCCCATCAGTGTGAATGTTATCTTAGCCCCTCCCATCAGTGTGTGAATGTTATCTTAGCTCCTCCCATCAGTGTGAATGTTATCTTAGCCCCTCCCATCAGTGTGTGAATGTTATCTTAGCCCCTCCCATCAGTGTGAATGTTATCTTAGCTCCTCCCATCAGTGTGAATGTTATCTTAGCCCCTCCCATCAGTGTGTGAATGTTATCTTAGCCCCTCCCATCAGTGTGTGAATGTTATCTTAGCTCCTCCCATCAGTGTGAATGTTATCTTAGCTCCTCCCATCAGTGTGAATGTTATCTTAGCTCCTCCCATCAGTGTGAATGTTATCTTAGCCCCTCCCATCAGTGTATGAATGTTATCTTAGCTCCTCCCATCAGTGTATGAATGTTATCTTAGCTCCTCCCATCAGTGTGTGAATGTTATCTTAGCTCCTCCCATCAGTGTGTGAATGTTATCTTAGCCCCTCCCATCAGTGTATGAATGTTATCTTAGCTCCTCCCATCAGTGTGAATGTTATCTTAGCTCCTCCCATCAGTGTGAATGTTATCTTAGCCCCTCCCATCAGTGTATGAATGTTATCTTAGCTCCTCCCATCAGTGTGTGAATGTTATCTTAGCCCCTCCCATCAGTGTATGAATGTTATCTTAGCTCCTCCCATCAGTGTATGAATGTTATCTTAGCCCCTCCCATCAGTGTATGAATGTTATCTTAGCTCCTCCCATCAGTGTGTGAATGTTATCTTAGCCCCTCCCATCAGTGTGTGAATGGGTGAATGATGTCATGTAGTGTTAAAGAGCTTTGAGTGGTCGGAAGACTAGAAAAGATCTATACAAGTACAGGTCCATTTACTAATGTGAAGTGGACATTCAACAGATTGGTCTATAAGATCCACTTTATCTTTTCCTTCTTTGATAACAGAGATCACTGCCTCGTTCCAAGATGGAGTTATTTGCATCGTTTATGGTTATATTGTCTTAAGAAGGCTTGGTAATGGCTCAGAGCTAAATGCCTTGTACCACTCTGAAGGGAGGCCACCCGGACCGGGTGACTTGTTTGCTTTAAGCCTGGAGGTGGCGCTGTTTAGTTCTGTCTCAGTTAGCGCTGCTGTTAAAATAACGGAGGTTGAGGGAATTGAGGAATTTGCTAATTTGTTGCTCGCCCTCTAGTTGTGGTTGTGTATACAGAGATTTGTAGTACTTTTTAAAGGCATTTTGTAATTCATCTTGCTTATAATGTATAGTTTTAGAAAGTGGATCCATTATTTTGTATATTGTGCTATCCGCTCGTTGTTTTTGCAGCTTTCTCGCCAGACGTTTTGTTGATTTTGAGCCTGACTCATAATATTTCTGTTTTGTAAATATAATTTTTTTTTATTTCCTGCAAGTATAATAGATTTATTTGGTTCCTGACTTTCTTCATTTTTGTCAACAAATTTGTCTTTTGTTCTCTTTTATGTCTGGAGATCCTTTAATTCTTTATTAAGGTTTAGTAGTGGTAATTGTTTTTCTTTCTTTTCATGGACACAGAAAGATATAATTCTCTCCCTATGACGTCCCATTCTATAACTGAGTCAACCTCCCTGTTATCATTTTCTTTCAGAAACATTTTTATTTCCTTTCTCATTTGTGTCTTAAGTTGCGGGTTGTGTTTAACCTCCTCAGGGTTTTTCATATCTTATCGCTAATATGCACCGTGCATGACAGAGGTTCATGATCAGATAAATCAATACTTCCAATATTAGGGTTAGGGTTGGGTTAGGGTTGGGTTAGGTTAGGGTTGGGTTAGGGTTAGGGTTGGGTTAGGGTTGAGTTAGGTTAGGGTTAGGGTTAGGGTTTGGGTTAGGGTTGGGTTAGGGTTTGGTTCGGGTTAGGGTTAGGTTAGGTTAGGGTTGGGTTAGGGTTAGGGTTAGGGTTGGGTTAGGTTAGGGTTAGGGTTAGGGTTTGGGTTAGGGTTGGGTTAGGGTTTGGTTCGGGTTAGGGTTAGGGTTGGGTTAGGGTTGGGTTAGGTTAGGGTTAGGGTTTGGGTTAGGGTTGGGTTAGGGTTTGGTTAGGGTTAGGGTTAGGGTTGGGTTAGGGTTGGGTTAGGGATAGGTTAGGGTTGGGTTAGGTTAGGGTTAGGTTAGGGTTAGGTTAGGGTTAGGGTTGGGTTAGGGATAGGTTAGGGTTGGGTTAGGTTAGGGTTAGGTTAGGTTAGGGTTGGGTTAGGGTTAGGGTTAGGGTTAGGGTTGGGTTAGGTTAGGGTTAGGGTTAGGGTTTGGGTTAGGGTTTGGTTCGGGTTAGGGTTAGGGTTGGGTTAGGGTTGGGTTAGGTTAGGGTTAGGGTTTGGGTTAGGGTTGGGTTAGGGTTTGGTTAGGGTTAGGGTTAGGGTTGGGTTAGGGTTGGGTTAGGTTAGGGTTAGGGTTGGGTTAGGTTAGGGTTAGGGTTGGGTTAGGGATAGGTTAGGGTTGGGTTAGGTTAGGGTTAGGGTTGGGTTAGGGATAGGTTAGGGTTGGGTTAGGGTTGGGTTAGGTTAGGGTTAGGTTAGGGTTAGGGTTAGGATGAAGACATGAACCCATGGATCGTCGTCCGACGACTTCGTGGTTAGATAGAGACCCAAGGCAAGGGTTAGGGTTAACCCTAACCCTATGATACAGTGATACTCAAAAACTCACCAAATTTGGCACGCTGGTCAGGCTTGGTGAAAATAGACATGTGATATAGGTGTCATATTTGTGTATTAAAAAATGGCTCTCTAGCGCCCCCTAGAAGTTGGACAAGCGACGCCCCTCAGCCTGTATGTCCGATTAACTTGAAATTTGCCACGTGTCCATCTCCACCTGCTCTACAGAAAAGCCTCAGACCCCTAAGCTCCGCCTACTTACATTTTCCACCATTTTGAATTTTGTGAAAAACACATTCTTGCGATCTCCTCCTACAAGCTGGGTCCGATTCATACCAAATGTGCTGTTGATCATTATTGGACCGATATCATCAAACATCATTAAAAGATTGTTGATATCTTTTTGCATTCATAAGATAAGGACCAATGAACTTCTTAGGGGCGTGGCTTGTACATCAATACTTATAACTTCAGAACCATTGGGCCTAGTGTCACAGGAGTTGCAGCATATATGCCCATTGCATCCTGTAACATGCCCTGAAATTTGTATGTCATTGAGACACTAGGGGGCGCTACAGTAATTCGGCCAATTTGGGCTTTTTTGTCATTTTTCGCCGTTTTCAGCCTTTGTACTCTAACGAACTCCTCCTACAGAATTAATGCGATCGACTTCAAATTTGGGCAGGATGCTCTTCAAACCTTTGTGATGAAAAATTATTAAAATCGTCAGTTTTTTCTCAACGGCCTTGACGTGGCGTGGCGCCCATTTCACTCCCATTTTGTAAGGTTCGCTATGTTAGAGAAAGTTGTTGTAACTCCAAGGTACATCATCCAATCCACCCAGAATGTCTCATGCAGGATGCCGGTCCAGGCCTGAGCACATTTGCATGAAGAAATGTTCACAATTTCATAGCGCCACCTACTGGCAAAAGGAAATGACACGTTTTATACTTTGATTTATTTCTCAGAGCCAGGTGACCACATTGACCTCAGATTTGGTATGGAAAGCCTTAACACATTGCCGATGCATCATCATGAATATTGTGAGTTTTCGTGAAACTCCGTTGCCGTGGCGACGCATCATTGCCACGCAAAATGAAGCTGATTGTTAAGTGGCTCAGGATGCTCAAAAACTCATGCAACTTTACATGTGTCATAGGTGATGGATATAAATGATTCAAATGGGTTTTTGGCTTAGCCGTAAAAGAAATCGCCTGAATAGCGCCCCCTACACATTTTCAAAAGAGCAGCCCAAGCGCTGAGTTACCCCTACATATATGAAATTTATTAGGCACAAGTATCACATGGAGACTTAAAAAAAAAGTATCTTGGAGTATCTTAGAGCACCACGCTCTAAACCATACCGGAAGTCGGGCAATTCTTTTTTTACCCTTTTCTAAGCGCTTTACTTTACGATCTCCTCCTAGGGAGTTCATCAGATCCACTTCAAATTTGGTCAGTATGATCTAAAGACCTTTGTGAATAAAAGTTATAAAAAGATTTACGTTTCACGGAACAGTGTGACCGTGGCGTGGCGGCCATTATACTGAATCCTCATTAAACCAGCTCATGTAACTCCACTGGACTTCCTCTAAACTGCCCCAAACTTGTCATGCTTGATAACAGTCAGGGCCTGAGGATATCGACAAGCCTATTTTAACTCAAAGTCAAAGCGCCACCTACTGGCAGAAGGAAATCAGCGTTACGTGACAAACGGCATCAGATTTACATGTCGTTTACATGACGTGGTCTTCACTTCACATAGAGAAACATGATGCATGTTGTTGAACGTGTCTGCGTCACGTGGGAAAAAAATTCTGACTGGAGGTCGAACATTCTTGGCCCCGACGCGCAGCTTTAATTATTAATATTTAGATGTCATAGTTTATGTTATTGATTATTAATATTTAGATGTCATAGTTTATGTTATTGATTATAAATATTTAGATGTCATAGTTTATGTTATTGATGGGACATGTTTTATATTTGTGTGGAGAGCTGATCTATAATCTATATTATAACATTATACTCTGTTGTTAATGTGAGAATTGTGTTGTTTGATGTGTGACCTGTGACGGCAGCAGAGAACACACACACACACACACACACACACACACACACACACACACACACACACACACACACACACACACACACACACACACAGGTCCTCCCTGTGATCGATCCGCTGGTCTCGGATTAGGTTCCTGCTGGTCTCATCGACCCTGCAGGTCTGTTGGTGTCAGTGAGCTGGTCTGTCGGGGTGCTGGTCTGGGTCTGGTCTGGTTCTGGTTCCATCTGGTTCGTTCTGGTTCCGGCTGCTTGTTCCGTAACTTTGTGAGAGGAGCTCCGGTCTCGGGTTCACTGGTCTTGGGCTCATTGATCCGGTTCGCTTCACGTCCCGGATCTTCTCCGCCTCAGAATCTATTTCACACCGAACCCCGAACCCGAAGCTGCTCGAGGCTTGTGAGCCGGTCCGGTTCTGTTAGCAGCTAAGCTAACCAGATAGCTGTTAGCCTGTTAGCAGCTAGCAGCTAGCCCAGGCTGCCTCGGTCGTCCTCATGCCGGCGATGCTGGAGAGGAACCCGGAGGCTCCGGGGAAGAGGAGGGGCAGGGGCCCGGCGGCCAGCAGCGGGGCCGCAGCATCCCACGGCGGCAAGAGCCTGTCCGGGAATGGAACCAGCACAAACAGCTGCTGGGAAGAAGGAAGCTCCGGGTCCAGCAGCGACGAGGAGCATGGTGGGTAGCCTCGAACACCGTCCTCTGTGTGCTGCTGCTGTGTACTCTGAGTGCTGCTACTGTGTACTCTGTGTACTCTGTGTACTCATACCGAGTTCTGCTGTGTGTGTGTGTGTGTGTGTGTGTGTGGGTGTGGGTGCAGGTGGAGGAGGGATGCGGGTCGGACTGCAGTACCAGGCCGTGGTTCCGGACTTTGACCCGGGTAAGAGTCTTAACGCGGATCGGAGTGGTAGCCTCGAACAACGCGAGCACTGAAGTGCCTGATGCTGCTTAGCAGTCCTCTGAAACTGGTTCCAGTCCTGTTAAACTGGTCCCCCCTCTTTAGTACTCCAGACCTACTGGTTCTGACTGTCATGGACCCCAATGGGTCCGGTTCTGACCCGGAGAGGCTCACCAGCAGCAGCTTCTACAGCTTCTAGCTCTAGAACAGATCCCTTCATCCGAGCAGGTTTCACTGCTTTCTTTTGGTCCTGGACTGGTTTTAGTGTGGTTCTGGACTGGTTTTAGTGTGGTCCTGGACTATTTTTAGTGTGGTCCTGGACTGGTTTTAGTGTGGTCCTGGACTGGTTTTAGTGTGGTCCTGGACTGGTTTTAGTGTGGTTCTGGACTGGTTTTAGTATGGTCCTGGACTGGTTTTAGTGTGGTCCTGGACTATTTTTAGTGTGGTCCTGGACTGGTTTTAGTGTGGTCCTGGACTGGTTTTAGTGTGGTCCTGGACTGGTTTTAGTGTGGTTCTGGACTGGTTTTAGTATGGTCCTGGACTGGTTTTAGTGTGGTCCTGGACTGGTTTTAGTGTGGTCCTGGACTGGTTTTAGTGTGGTCCTGGACTGGTTTTAGTGTGGTTCTGGACTGGTTTTAGTATGGTCCTGGACTGGTTTTAGTGTGGTCCTGGACTATTTTTAGTGTGGTCCTGGACTGGTTTTAGTGTGGTCCTGGACTGGTTTTAGTGTGGTCCTGGACTATTTTTAGTGTGGTCCTGGACTAGTTTTAGTGTGGTCCTGGACTATTTTTAGTGTGGTCCTGGACTGGTTTTAGTGTGGTCCTGGACTAGTTTTAGTGTGGTCCTGGACTATTTTTAGTGTGGTCTTGGACTGGTCCTGGGATGTTGGTTTTCTTCAATGAATAATGTTAATAATGAAACTGGTAATAACACATGTTAATAATGGTAATAGTAATATGTTAATAATGGTAATAGTAAGATGTTAATAATGGTAATAGTAATGATGGTAATAGTAATATGTTAATAATGGTAATAGTAATATGGTAATGATGGTAATAGTAATGATGGTAATAGTAATATGTTAATAATGGTAATAGTAATATGTTAATAATGGTAATATGGTAATTATGGTAATAGCAATATGTTAATGATGATAATAGTAATATGTTAATAATGGTAATAGTAATATGTTAATAACGGTAATAGTAATATGGTAATAATGGTAATAGTAATATGTTAATGATGGTAATAGTAATATGTTAATAATGGTAATAGTAATATGCTAATAGTAATATATTAATTATGGTAATAATGGTAATAGTAATATGTTAATGATGGTAATAGTAATATGGTAATAGTAATATGTTAATAATGGTAATATTAATATGGTAATAGTAATATGTTAATTATGGTAATAGTAATATGTTAATTATGGTAATAGTAATATGTTAATCATGGTAATAGTAATATGGTAATTATGGTAATAGTAATATGTTAATGATGATAATAGTAATATGTTAATAATAGTAATAGTAATATGTTAATAACGGTAATAGTAATATGGTAATTATGGTAATAGTAATATGGTAATAGTAATATGTTAATAATGGTAATAGTAATATGTTAATAATGGTAATAGTAATATGGTAATGATCGTAATAGTAATATGGTAATTGTGGTAATAGTAATATGTTAATGATGGTAATAGTAATATGTTAATAATGGTAATAGTAATATGGTAATAGTAATATGTTAATAGTGGTAATAGTAATATGGTAATAGTAATATGTTAATTATGGTAATAGTAATTTGGTAATAATGGTAATAGCAATATGTTAATGATGATAATAGTAATATGTTAATAATGGTAATAGTAATATTGTAATAGTAATATGTTAATAATGGTAGTAGTAACATGTTAATAATGGTAGTAGTAATATGTTAATAATGGTAATAGTAATATGTTAATAATGGTAATAGTAATATGGTAATTATGGTAATAGCAATATGTTAATGATGATAATAGTAATATGTTAATAATGGTAATAGTAATATGTTAATAACGGTAATAGTAATATGGTAATTATGGTAATAGTAATATGTTAATGATGGTAATAGTAATATGTTAATAATGGTAATAGTAATATGGTAATAGTAATATGTTAATAGTGGTAATAGTAATATGGTAATAGTAATATGTTAATTATGGTAATAGTAATTTGGTAATAATGGTAATAGCAATATGTTAATGATGATAATAGTAATATGTTAATAATGGTAATAGTAATATTGTAATAGTAATATGTTAATAATGGTAGTAGTAACATGTTAATAATGGTAGTAGTAATATGTTAATAATGGTAATAGTAATATGTTAATAATGGTAATAGTAATATGGTAATTATGGTAATAGCAATATGTTAATGATGATAATAGTAATATGTTAATAATGGTAATAGTAATATGTTAATAACGGTAATAGTAAT
>JACSYO010000961.1:0-10000 GCA_016806645.1 Ophiodon elongatus | reverse complement strand
AGACTGAGACACCTGGACTACCTGTAAGCAGGTAGACTGAGACACCTGGACTACCTGTAAGCAGGTAGACTGAGACACCTGGACTACCTGTAAGCAGGTAGACTGAGACACCTGGACTACCTGTAACAGGTAGACTGAGACACCTGGACTACCAAGCAGGTAGACTGAGACACCTGGACTACCTGTAAGCAGGTAGACTGAGACACCTGGACTACCTGTAAGCAGGTAGACTGAGACACCTGGACTACCTGTAAGCAGGTAGACTGAGACACCTGGACTACCTGTAAGCAGGTAGACTGAGACACCTGGACTACCTGTAAGCAGGTAGACTGAGACACCTGGACTACCTGTAAGCAGGTAGACTGAGACACCTGGACTACCTGTAAGCAGGTAGACTGAGACACCTGGACTACCTGTAAGCAGGTAGACTGAGACACCTGGACTACCTGTAAGCAGGTAGACTGAGACACCTGGACTACCTGTAAGCAGGTAGACTGAGACACCTGGACTACCTGTAAGCAGGTAGACTGAGACACCTGGACTACCTGTAAGCAGGTAGACTGAGACACCTGGACTACCTGTAAGCAGGTAGACTGAGACACCTGGACTACCTGTAAGCAGGTAGACTGAGACACCTGGACTACCTGTAAGCAGGTAGACTGAGACACCTGGACTACCTGTAAGCAGGTAGACTGAGACACCTGGACTACCTGTAAGCAGGTAGACTGAGACACCTGGACTACCTGTAAGCAGGTAGACTGAGACACCTGGACTACCTGTAAGCAGGTAGACTGAGACACCTGGACTACCTGTAAGCAGGTAGACTGAGACACCTGGACTACCTGTAAGCAGGTAGACTGAGACACCTGGACTACCTGTAAGCAGGTAGACTGAGACACCTGGACTACCTGTAAGCAGGTAGACTGAGACACCTGGACTACCTGTAAGCAGGTAGACTGAGACACCTGGACTACCTGTAAACAGGTAGACTGAGACACCTGGACTACCTGTAAACAGGTAGACTGAGACACCTGGACTACCTGTAAGCAGGTAGACTGAGACACCTGGACTACCTGTAAACAGGTAGACTGAGACACCTGGACTACCTGTAAGCAGGTAGACTGAGACACCTGAATTAATTAAACCTTGATCACTTAAATTAAACCTCTCAGTCAGTGAATGGTCAGTGACTCTCTTCCTCTCGTCCAATGACACGCAGCCATCAGGAAGTATGGGCGGGACTTCCAGGCAATCTCAGATGTGATTGGTAACAAGTCGGTGGTTCAGGTGAAGAACTTCCTGGTGAACTACAGACGGAGGTTTAACCTGGATGAGGTTCTTCAGGAGTGGGAGGCCGAACACGGGATGGAGGGCGGAGACAGGGGAGGAGGAGAGGAGGACAAGATGGAAGACAAGATGGAGGAGTGTCCTGCTGAGGAGGAGGAGTTCACTGCCACGGAAACAAAGGAGGTGAGGAGAAGTTTTCATGTTTACTTTTACTGTCACTCTACGGTCACTCTACTGTCACTCTACGGTCACTCTTCTCTAACTCTACTGTCACTCTACTGTCACTCTACGGTCACTCTACTGTCACTCTACGGTCACTCTTCTCTAACTCTACTGTCACTCTACGGTCACTCTTCTCTAACTCTACTGTCACTCTACTGTCACTCTACGGTCACTCTTCTCTAACTCTACTGTCACTCTACGGTCACTCTTCTCTAACTCTTCTGTTACTACTGTGTTTCTACTGTCACTCTACTGTCACTCTACGGTCACTCTTCTCTAACTCTACTGTCACTCTACGGTCACTCTACTGTCACTCTACGGTCACTCTTCTCTAACTCTACTGTCACTCTACGGTCACTCTTCTCTAACTCTTCTGTTACTACTGTGTTTCTACTGTCACTCTACTGTCACTCTACGGTCACTCTTCTCTAACTCTACTGTCAGTCTACGGTCACTCTTCTCTAACTACTGTGTTTCTACTGTCACTCTTCTGTCACTCTACGGTCACTCTTCTGTCACTCTACGGTCACTCTACTGTCACTCTTCTCTAACTCTACTGTCACTCTACGGTCACTCTTCTGTCACTACTGTGTTTCTACTGTCACTCTACGGTCACACTTCTCTAACTCTTCTGTCACTCTACGGTCACTCTTCTGTCACTCTACGGTCACTCTACTGTCACTCTTCTCTAACTTTACTGTCACTCTACTGTCACTCTACTGTGACACTTCTCTAACTCTTCTGTCACTCTACGGTCACTCTTCTGTCACTCTACGGTCACTCTTCTGTCACTCTTCTCTAACTCTACTGTGACTATATGGTCACTCTTATCTCACTCTACGGTCACTCTTCTCTAACTCTTCTGTCACTCTACTGTCACTCTACTGTCACTCTTCTCTAACTCTACTGTCACTCTTCTGTCACTCTACGGTCACTCTTCTGTCAGTCTTCTGTCACTCTACTGTCACTCTTTAACTCTACTGTGACTATATGGTCACTCTTCTCTAACTCTACTGTGTTTCTACTGTCACTCTACAGTCACTCTTCTGTCACTCTACTGTCACTCTACGGTCACTCTTGTCACTATTCTGTCACTCTACTGTCACTCTACGGTCACTCTTCTCTAACTCTTCTGTCACTCTACGGTCACTCTTCTCTAACTCTACTGTGTTTCTACTGTCACTCTACAGTCACTCTTCTGTCACTCTACTGTCACTCTACGGTCACTCTTCTCTAACTCTACTGTCACTCTACGGTCACTCTTCTCTAACTCTTCTGTTACTACTGTGTTTCTACTGTCACTCTACTGTCACTCTACGGTCACTCTTCTCTAACTCTACTGTCACTCTACTGTCACTCTACGGTCACTCTTCTCTAACTCTACTGTCACTCTACGGTCACTCTTCTCTAACTCTTCTGTTACTACTGTGTTTCTACTGTCACTCTACTGTCACTCTACGGTCACTCTTCTCTAACTCTACTGTCAGTCTACGGTCACTCTTCTCTAACTACTGTGTTTCTACTGTCACTCTTCTGTCACTCTACGGTCACTCTTCTGTCACTCTACGGTCACTCTACTGTCACTCTTCTCTAACTCTACTGTCACTCTACGGTCACTCTTCTGTCACTACTGTGTTTCTACTGTCACTCTACGGTCACACTTCTCTAACTCTTCTGTCACTCTACGGTCACTCTTCTGTCACTCTACGGTCACTCTACTGTCACTCTTCTCTAACTTTACTGTCACTCTACTGTCACTCTACTGTGACACTTCTCTAACTCTTCTGTCACTCTACGGTCACTCTTCTGTCACTCTACGGTCACTCTTCTGTCACTCTTCTCTAACTCTACTGTGACTATATGGTCACTCTTATCTCACTCTACGGTCACTCTTCTCTAACTCTTCTGTCACTCTACTGTCACTCTACTGTCACTCTTCTCTAACTCTACTGTCACTCTTCTGTCACTCTACGGTCACTCTTCTGTCAGTCTTCTGTCACTCTACTGTCACTCTTTAACTCTACTGTGACTATATGGTCACTCTTCTCTAACTCTACTGTGTTTCTACTGTCACTCTACAGTCACTCTTCTGTCACTCTACTGTCACTCTACGGTCACTCTTGTCACTATTCTGTCACTCTACTGTCACTCTACGGTCACTCTTCTCTAACTCTTCTGTCACTCTACGGTCACTCTTCTCTAACTCTACTGTGTTTCTACTGTCACTCTACAGTCACTCTTCTGTCACTCTACTGTCACTCTACGGTCACTCTTCTCTAACTTTACTGTCACTCTACAGTCACTGTACGGTCACTCTTCTGTCACTATACTGTCACTCTTCTCTAACTCTTCTGTCACTCTACTGTCACTCTTCTGTCACTCTACGGTCACTCTTCTCTAACTCTACTGTGTTTCTCCTGTCACTCTTCTGTCACTCTTCAGTCACTCTACTGTCACTCTTCTCTAACTCTACGGTCACTCTACGGTCACTCTTCTCTAACTCTACGGTCACTCTTCTTTCTACTCGCTGCAGGACTCGTCATCTCCGATGGACTCCCAGAAGCCTCTGCCGTCTTGACTCTTTGACTCCGCCCTCTGGTTTAATGATGTCGTCATGAGTTTATTATTTTATTTTAGTGTGTTGGACTTTTATTGGTCAGGTATGAGGTTTGTGTCATGAACCTGTCATCACTGCCCTCTCTGGACCAATCAGAATTCAAAGTGGGTGGGGCCTGTTTTGTCTTGTTTTTTTCCACAGATTTCACAATGTTTTATGTTTTTAATCTTTTGTTTTTGGGGGTGGGGCATCGCTATGTTGGATGATGTCACTCAGGTATGGGGGCGTGACAAAAACAAAAACATTAATAAATGAATTTGTTTCTTCTTTAGTTTCTTCTCTTTTTTTGAAATTCAGTGTTCTGTTTTTTGAACAAACATGAAAAGAAAACATATATAAATATTCTTCATTACTTTAATGATATCAATTATCTAGATTTACACAGCAGCTTTCCAAACAAAAAGAAGAAAACACTTTCAACATTTCAGCACCTCAATTCAGAAAATAGATAATAAGCTCCAACCTTCTCAGGGACTCAGCACCGGGACTCAAGACAGACGGAGTCAGCTCCAACATGAGCTTCCTCAGGGTTAGGGGACGGTGAGACATGGTGAGACACGGTGAGGTGAGACACGGTGAGGTGAGACATGGTGAGACACGGTGAGACACGGTGAGGTGAGACACGGTGAGACACGGTGAGACACGGTGAGACACGGTGAGGTGAGACACGGTGAGGTGAGACACGGTGAGGTGAGACACGGTGAGACACGGTGAGACACGGTGAGGTGAGACACGGTGAGGTGAGACACGGTGAGACACGGTGAGGTGAGACATGGTGAGACACGGTGAGGTGAGACACGGTGAGGTGAGACATGGTGAGACATGGTGAGACACGGTGAGGTGAGACATGGTGAGACACGGTGAGGTGAGACACGGTGAGGTGAGACATGGTGAGACACGGTGAGGTGAGACACGGTGAGGTGAGACGTGGTGAGACACGGTGAGGTGAGACATGGTGAGGTGAGACATGGTGAGGTGAGACATGGTGAGACACGGTGAGACACGGTGAGGTGAGACACGGTGAGGTGAGACATGGTGAGACATGGTGAGACACGGTGAGACACGGTGAGGTGAGACACGGTGAGGTGAGACATGGTGAGGTGAGACATGGTGAGACACGGTGAGACACGGTGAGGTGAGACACGGTGAGGTGAGACACGGTGAGGTGAGACATGGTGAGGTGAGACACGGTGAGGTGAGACACGGTGAGACACGGTGAGACATGGTGAGACACGGTGAGACACGGTGAGACATGGTGAGGTGAGACACGGTGAGACACGGTGAGACATGGTGAGGTGAGACACGGTGAGGTGAGACACGGTGAGGTGAGACACGGTGAGACACGGTGAGGTGAGACACGGTGAGGTGAGACACGGTGAGGTGAGACACGGTGAGACACGGTGAGGTGAGACACGGTGAGGTGAGACACGGTGAGACACGGTTAGAGACGAGAAGAGACGAGAGAGAAGAGAAGAGAAGAGACGAGAAGAGAAGAGAAGAGATGTATATGTATATATATATGTATATATATATGTATATATGTGTGTGTATATATATATATATATATATATATATATATATATATATACATACATGGAAAAGTGTGATTGTATGTCGCGTGAATAAAATGCTCTGTTCTCTCTTGGCTCTTCATGCATAAATATAATTGTGGTACTATAAATAAAAACATACACTGAGGTGGTTTATTATTATTTGGTATTCACTTGTTTATGTTTCTGAATATTCACTGCTTCCCTGATCAGCTGTCAGTGTCATGAAGTCCATCAGTCACATGTACTGGTGATCACTATGTTACCGTAGCGCCCTCTACTGGTGAGTGATCACTTTGTTACTGTATTGCCCTCTACTGGTGATCACTGTTACTGCAGCGCCCTCTACTGGTGATCACTATGTTTCTGTAGCGCCCTCTACTGGTGATCACTATGTTTCTGTAGCGCCCTCTACTGGTAATCACTATGTTTCTGTAGCGTCCTCTACTGGTGATCACTATGTTTCTGTAGCGCCCTCTACTGGTGATCACTATGTTTCTGTAGCGCCCTCTACTGGTGATCACTATGTTTCTGTAGCGCCCTCTACTGGTGATCACTATGTTACTGTATTGCCCTCTACTGGTGATCACTATGTTACTGCAGCGCCCTCTACTGGTGATCACTATGTTACTGCAGCGCCCTCTACTGGTGAGTGATCACTTTGTTACTGTATTGCCCTCTACTGGTGATCACTATGTTACTGTAGCGCCCTCTACTGGTGATCACTATGTTTCTGCAGCGCCCTCTACTGGTGATCACTATGTTTCTGTAGCGCCTCTACTGGTGATCACTATGTTTCTGTAGCGCTCTACTGGTGATCACTATGTTTCTGTAGCGCCCTCTACTGGTGATCACTGTTACTGCAGCGCCCTCTACTGGTGATCACTATGTTTCTGTAGCGCCCTCTACTGGTGATCACTATGTTTCTGTAGCGCCCTCTACTGGTGATCACTATGTTTCTGTAGCGCCCTCTACTGGTGATCACTATGTTTCTGTAGCGCCCTCTACTGGTGATCACTATGTTTCTGTAGCGCCCTCTACTGGTGATCACTATGTTTCTGTAGCGCCCTCTACTGGTGATCACTATGTTTCTGTAGCGCCCTCTACTGGTGATCACTATGTTTCTGTAGCGCCCTCTACTGGTGATCACTATGTTACTGCAGCGCCCTCTACTGGTGATCACTATGTTACTGCAGCGCCCTCTACTGGTGAGTGATCACTTTGTTACTGTATTGCCCTCTACTGGTGATCACTATGTTACTGTAGCGCCCTCTACTGGTGATCACTATGTTTCTGCAGCGCCCTCTACTGGTGATCACTATGTTACTGCAGCGCCCTCTACTGGTGAGTGATCACTTTGTTACTGTATTGCCCTCTACTGGTGATCACTATGTTACTGTAGCGCCCTCTACTGGTGATCACTATGTTTCTGCAGCGCCCTCTACTGGTGATCACTATGTTACTGTAGCGCCCTCTACTGGTGATCACTATGTTTCTGCAGCGCCCTCTACTGGTGATCACTATGTTTCTGTAGTGCCCTCTACCGGTGATCACTATGTTACTATAGCGCCCTCTACTGGTGATCACTATGTTACTGCAGTGCCCTCTACTGGTGATCACTATGTTTCTGTAGCGCCCTCTACTGGTGATCACTATGTTACTGTAGCACCCTCTACTGGTGGTCACTATGTTACTGTAGCGCCCTCTACTGGTGAGTGATCACTATGTTACTGTAGCTCCCTCTACTGGTGAGTGATCACTATGTTACTGCAGCGCCCTCTACTTGTGGGTGATCACTTTGTTACTGTAGCGCCCTCTACTGGTGAGTGATCACTGTTACTGCAGCGCCCTCTACTGGTGGGTGATCATTTTGTTACTGTATTGCCCTCTACTGGTGATCACTATGTTACTATAGCGCCCTCTACTGGTGATCACAATGTTACTGTAGCGCCCTCTACTGGTGATCACAATGTTACTGTAGCGCCCTCTACTGGTGATCACAATGTTACTGTAGCGCCCTCTACTGGTGGGTGATCACTATGTTACTGTAGCGCCCTCTACTTGTGGCCGGAGGTCTCCAGGAGGACTGCTTTGAACAGCGTCCCCTGGTGGCCGGAGGTCTCCAGGAGGACTGCTTTGAACAGCGTCCCCTGGTGGCCGGAGGTCTCCAGGAGGACTGCTTTGAACAGCGTCCCCTGGTGGCCGGAGGTCTCCGGGCTGCTGGGGGATTTCCTGGGCGGAAGCAGCGGAGGGGGTTTCCAGTGTGATTAGAACTCCCCTCTGGATCTCTGATCCGGATCCCAGTGGCTTCTCCCTCACGAACACGCAGACAGAACCCAGAACCCGGACCCGGACCATGAGGAGTCCGCCTGAGTTCCGCAGGCTCCGAGGCAGCGGCAGGTTGACGGTTTGAATCCCGGAGAGAGTCCGAGAGCGGAGGAGCTGCAGAGCGGAGCTGTGGCCTGCGGAGGAGATTCATGTGAGTCCCAGTAGAACCTCAGGAGAACCTCAGGAGAACCTCAGGAGAACCTCAGGAGAACCTCAGGAGAACCTCAGGAGAACCTCAGGAGCTGGAAGAAGCGGACAACATGTTAGCTGTTGTGTTAGCTCCACACAACTAGCTGTGTGTGTGTGTGTGTGTGTGTGTGTGTGTGTGTGTGTGTGTGTCTGTAGCTGTGTGTGTCTGTAGCTGTGTGTGTCTGTAGCTGTGTGTGTCTGTAGCTGTGTGTGTCTGTAGCTGTGTGTCTGTAGCTGTGTGTGTCTGTAGCTGTGTGTGTCTGTAGCTGTGTGTGTCTGTAGCTGTGTGTGTGTCTGTAGCTGTGTGTGTGTGTCTGTAGCTCTGTGTGTCTGTAGCTGTGTGTGTGTCTGTAGCTGTGTGTCTGTAGCTGTGTGTGTGTGTCTGTAGCTCTGTGTGTCTGTAGCTGTGTGTGTGTCTGTAGCTGTGTGTCTGTGTCTGTAGCTGTGTGTGTGTGTCTGTAGCTGTGTGTCTGTAGCTGTGTGTCTGTAGCTGTGTGTCTGTAGCTGTGTGTGTGTGTCTGTAGCTGTGTGTGTGTGTGTCTGTAGCTGTGTGTCTGTAGCTGTGTGTCTGTGTCTGTAGCTGTGTGTGTGTGTGTCTGTAGCTGTGTGTCTGTAGCTGTGTGTCTGTGTCTGTAGCTGTGTGTCTGTAGCTGTGTGTCTGTAGCTGTGTGTGTGTCTGTAGCTGTGTGTGTGTGTCTGTAGCTGTGTGTCTGTAGCTGTGTGTGTGTGTCTGTAGCTCTGTGTGTGTGTCTGTAGCTCTGTGTGTGTGTCTGTAGCTCTGTGTGTGTGTGTCTGTAGCTCTGTGTGTGTGTGTCTGTAGCTGTGTGTGTGTCTGTAGCTGTGTGTGTCTGTAGCTCTGTGTGTGTGTAGCTGTGTGTCTGTAGCTGTGTGTGTGTGTGTGTGTGTCCGTAGCTCTGTGTGTGTGTAGCTGTGTGTCTGTAGCTGTGTGTGTGTGTGTGTCTGTAGCTGTGTGTGTGTCTGTAGCTCTGTGTGTGTGTAGCTGTGTGTCTGTAGCTGTGTGTGTGTGTCTGTAGCTCTGTGTGTCTGTAGCTGTGTGTCTGTAGCTCTGTGTGTGTGTGTGTGTGTCTGTAGCTGTGTGTGTGTCTGTAGCTGTGTGTGTGTGTGTCTGTAGCTGTGTGTCTGTAGTGGTGTGTGTGTGTGTGTGTCTGTAGCTGTGTGTCTGTAGCTGTGTGTGTGTGTGTGTGTCTGTAGCTGTGTGTGTGTCTGTAGCTGTGTGTCTGTAGCTGTGTGTGTGTGTGTGTGTCTGTAGCTGTGTGTGTGTGTGTGTGTCTGTAGCTCTGTGTCTGTAGCTGTGTGTGTGTGTGGCTGTAGCTCTGTGTCTGTAGCTGTGTGTGTGTGTGTGTGTGTGTGTGTCTGTAGCTGTGTGTGTGTCTGCAGCTGTGTGTCTGTAGTTGTGTGTCTCTGTAGCTGTGTGTGTGTCTGTAGTTGTGTGTCTCTGTAGCTGTGTGTGTCTGCAGCTGTGTGTCTGTAGCTGTGTGTGTGTGTGTGTGTGTGTGTAGCTGTGTGTCTGTAGTTGTGTGTCTCTGTAGCTGTGTGTCTGTAGGTGTGTGTGTGTGTGTGTGTCTGTAGTTGTGTGTGTGTGTAGCTGTGTGTCTGTAGGTGTGTGTGTGTGTGTGTGTGTGTGTAGCTGTGTGTCTGTAGGTGTGTGTGTGTGTCTGTAGCTGTGTGTGTGTAGCTGTGTGTCTGTAGCTGTGTGTGTGTGTGTGTCTGTAGCTGTGTGTGTGTCTGTAGCTGTGTGTGTCTGTCTGTGTGTCTGTAGCTGTGTGTGTATGTGTGTGTCTGTCTG
>JACSYO010000960.1:12500-18444 GCA_016806645.1 Ophiodon elongatus | reverse complement strand
ACCAAAATGGATTTAATTCAGTAAAGCCAGACTGCTCTGGGGGAGCCTGACTGAGGCCTGAGCCTGACTGAGGCCTGCCACACACCCAGACATCAGGCTACAGGAGTGCAGTCAGACTCCCAGGCCTCTTCACACACTCACTCACTCACTCACTCACTCTCTCACTCCTCAACTCAAGCCAGACAAACATCATGCTCTAAGGGGGACAGAAAACCGCCAAAGTGGATTTAATTCAGTAAAGCCAGGACCCTGATGAGGCCTGCCACACACCCAGACATCAGGCTCAGGGAGTGCAGTCAGACTCCCAGGCCTCCTCACAGACTCACCCAAGCCAGACTAACATCATGCTCTAAGGGGGAGAAAAGACACCAAAATGGATTTAATTCAGTAAAGCCAGACTGCTCTGGGGGAGCCTGACTGAGGCCTGAGCCTGACTGAGGCCTGCCACACACCCAGACATCAGGCTACAGGAGTGCAGTCAGACTCCCAGGCCTCTTCACACACTCACTCACTCACTCACTCACTCACTCATCACTCAAGCCAGACAAACATCATGCTCTAAGGGGGACAGAAAACCGCCAAAGTGGATTTAATTCAGTAAAGCCAGGACCCTGATGAGGCCTGCCACACACCCAGACATCAGGCTCAGGGAGTGCAGTCAGACTCCCAGGCCTCCTCACAGACTCACTCACTCAAGCCAGACTAACATCATGCTCTAAGGGGGTGAAAAGACACCAAAATGGATTTAATTCAGTAAAGCCAGACTGCTCTGGGGGACCCTGACTGAGGCCTGAGCCTGACTGAGGCCTGCCACACACCCAGACATCAGGCTCAGGAGTGCAGTCAGACTCCCAGGCCTCTTCACACACTCACTCACTCACTCACTCACTCAAGCCAGACAAACATCATGCTCTAAGGGGGACAAAAAGACACCAAAATGGATTTAATTCAGTAAAGCCAGACTGAGGCCCTGCGAGCCACACACCCAGACATCAGGCTCAGGGAGTGCAGTCAGACTCCCAGGCCTCTTCACACACTCACTCACTCAAGCCAGACAAACATCATGCTCTAAGGGGGACAGAAAACCGCCAAAGTGGATTTAATTCAGTAAAGCCAGGACCCTGATGAGGCCTGCCACACACCCAGACATCAGGCTCAGGGAGTGCAGTCAGACTCCCAGGCCTCCTCACAGACTCACTCACTCAAGCCAGACTAACATCATGCTCTAAGGGGGACAAAAAGACACCAAAATGGATTTAATTCAGTAAAGCCAGACTGCTCTGGGGGAGCCTGACTGAGGCCTGAGCCTGACTGAGGCCTGCCACACACCCAGACATCAGGCTACAGGAGTGCAGTCAGACTCCCAGGCCTCTTACACACTCACTCACTCACTCACTCACTCACTCACTCAAGCCAGACAAACATCATGCTCTAAGGGGGACAGAAAACCGCCAAAGTGGATTTAATTCAGTAAAGCCAGGACCCTGATGAGGCCTGCCACACACCCAGACATCAGGCTCAGGGAGTGCAGTCAGACTCCCAGGCCTCCTCACAGACTCACTCACTCAAGCCAGACTAACATCATGCTCTAAGGGGGAGAAAAAGACACCAAAATGGATTTAATTCAGTAAAGCCAGACTGCTCTGGGGGACCCTGACTAAGGCCTGAGCCTGACTGAGGCCTGCCACACACCCAGACATCAGGCTCAGGGAGTGCAGTCAGACTCCCAGGCCTCCTCACAGACTCACTCACTCAAGCCAGACTAACATCATGCTCTAAGTGGGACAAAAAGACACCAAAATGGATTTAATTCAGTAAAGCCAGACTGCTCTGGGGGACCCTGACTGAGGCCTGAGCCTGACTGAGGCCTGCCACACACCCAGACATCAGGCTACAGGAGTGCAGTCAGACTCCCAGGCCTCTTCACACACTCACTCACTCACTCACTCACTCACTCACTCACTCACTCACTCACTCACTCACTCAAGCCAGACAAACATCATGCTCTAAGGGGGACAGAAAACCACCAAAGTGGATTTAATTCAGTAAAGCCAGGACCCTGATGAGGCCTGCCACACACCCAGACATCAGGCTCAGGGAGTGCAGTCAGACTCCCAGGCCTCCTCAAAGACTCACTCACTCAAGCCAGACTAACATCATGCTCTAAGGGGGTGAAAAGACACCAAAATGGATTGAATTCAGTAAAGCCAGAGTGCTCTGGGGGAGCCTGACTGAGGCGTGAGCCTGACTGAGGCCTGCCACACACCCAGACATCAGGCTACAGAAGTGCAGTCAGACTCCCAGGCCTCTTCACACACTCACTCACTCACTCACTCACTCAAGCCAGACAAACATCATGCTCTAAGGGGGACAGAAAACCGCCAAAGTGGATTTAATTCAGTAAAGCCAGGACCCTGATGAGGCCTGCCACACACCCAGACATCAGGCTACAGGAGTGCAGTCAGACTCCCAGGCCTCTTCACACACTCACTCACTCACTCACTCACTCACTCAAGCCAGACAAACATCATGCTCTAAGGGGGACAGAAAACCGCCAAAGTGGATTTAATTCAGTAAAGCCAGGACCCTGATGAGGCCTGCCACACACCCAGACATCAGGCTCAGGGAGTGCAGTCAGACTCCCAGGCCCTCTCACTCACTCACTCACTCACTCACTCACTCACTCACTCACTCAAGCCAGACAAACATCATGCTCTAAGGGGGACAGAAAACCGCCAAAGTGGATTTAATTCAGTAAAGCCAGGACCCTGATGAGGCCTGCCACACACCCAGACATCAGGCTCAGGGAGTGCAGTCAGACTCCCAGGCCTCCTCACAGACTCACTCACTCAAGCCAGACTAACATCATGCTCTAAGGGGGTGAAAAGACACCAAAATGGATTTAATTCAGTAAAGCCAGACTGCTCTGGGGGAGCCTGACTGAGGCCTGAGCCTGACTGAGGCCTGCCACACACCCAGACATCAGGCTACAGGAGTGCAGTCAGACTCCCAGGCCTCTTCACACACTCACTCACTCACTCACTCACCAAGCCAGACAAACATCATGCTCTAAGGGGGACAGAAAACCGCCAAAGTGGATTTAATTCAGTAAAGCCAGGACCCTGATGAGGCCTGCCACACACCCAGACATCAGGCTAGGAGTGCAGTCAGACTCCCAGGCCTCCTCACAGACTCACTCACTCAAGCCAGACTAACATCATGCTCTAAGGGTGTGAAAAGACACCAAAATGGATTTAATTCAGTAAAGCCAGACTGCTCTGGGGGACCCTGACTGAGGCCTGAGCCTGACTGAGGCCTGCCACACACCCAGACATCAGGCTCAGGGAGTGCAGTCAGACTCCCAGGCCTCCTCACAGACTCACTCACTCAAGCCAGACTAACATCATGCTCTAAGTGGGACAAAAAGACACCAAAATGGATTTAATTCAGTAAAGCCAGACTGCTCTGGGGGACCCTGACTGAGGCCTGAGCCTGACTGAGGCCTGCCACACACCCAGACATCAGGCTACAGGAGTGCAGTCAGACTCCCAGGCCTCTTCCACACACTCCACTCACTCACTCAAGCCAGACAAACATCATGCTCTAAGGGGGACAGAAAACCAAAGTGGATTTAATTCAGTAAAGCCAGGACCCTGATGAGGCCTGCCACACACCCAGACATCAGGCTCAGGGAGTGCAGTCAGACTCCCAGGCCTCCTCACAGACTCACTCACTCAAGCCAGACTAACATCATGCTCTAAGGGGAAAGACACCAAAATGGATTTAATTCAGTAAAGCCAGACTGCTCTGGGGGACCCTGACTGAGGCCTGAGCCTGACTGAGGCCTGCCACACCCAGACATCAGGCTCAGGGAGTGCAGTCAGACTCCCAGGCCTCCTCACAGACTCACTCACTCAAGCCAGACTAACATCATGCTCTAAGGGGGAGAAAAGACACCAAAATGGATTTAATTCAGTAAAGCCAGACTGCTCTGGGGGACCCTGACTGAGGCCTGAGCCTGACTGAGGCCTGCCACACACCCAGACATCAGGCTCAGGGAGTGCAGTCAGACTCCCAGGCCTCCTCACAGACTCACTCACTCAAGCCAGACTAACATCATGCTCTAAGGGGGTGAAAAGACACCAAAATGGATTTAATTCAGTAAAGCCAGACTGCTCTGGGGGACCCTGACTGAGGCCTGAGCCTGACTGAGGCCTGCCACACACCCAGACATCAGGCTCAGGGAGTGCAGTCAGACTCCCAGGCCTCTTCACACACTCACTACACTCACTCACTCCACTCACTCAAGCCAGACAAACATCATGCTCTAAGGGGGACAGAAACCCCAAAGTGGATTTAATTCAGTAAAGCCAGGACCCTGATGAGGCCTGCCACACACCCAGACATCAGGCTCAGGGAGTGCAGTCAGACTCCCAGGCCTCCTCACAGACTCACTCACTCAAGCCAGACTAACATCATGCTTTAAAGGGGACAAAAAGACACCAAAATGGATTTAATTCAGTAAAGCCAGACTGCTCTGGGGGAGCCTGACTGAGGCCTGAGCCTGACTGAGGCCTGCCACACACCCAGACATCAGGCTACAGGAGTGCAGTCAGACTCCCAGGCCTCTTCACACACCTCACTCACTCACTCACTCAAGCCAGACAAACATCATGCTCTAAGGGGGACAGAAAACCGCCAAAGTGGATTTAATTCAGTAAAGCCAGACTGCTCTGGGGAGCCTGACTGAGGCCTGAGCCTGACTGAGGCCTGCCACACACCCAGACATCAGGCTACAGGAGTGCAGTCAGACTCCCAGGCCTCTTCACACACTCACTCACTCACCCACTCAAGCCAGACAAACATCATGCTCTAAGGGGGACAGAAAACCGCCAAAGTGGATTTAATTCAGTAAAGCCAGGACCCTGATGAGGCCTGCCACACACCCAGACATCAGGCTCAGGAGTGCAGTCAGACTCCCAGGCCTCTTCACACACTCACTCACTCAAGCCAGACTAACATCATGCTCTAAGTGGGACAAAAAGACACCAAATGGATTTAATTCAGTAAAGCCAGACTGTTGGGAGCCTGAGAGGCCTGAGCCTGACTGAGGCCTGCCACACACCCAGACATCAGGCTACAGGAGTGCAGTCAGACTCCCAGGCCTCTTCACACACTCACTCACTCACTCACTCAAGCCAGACAAACATCATGCTCTAAGGGGGACAGAAAACCGCCAAAGTGGATTTAATTCAGTAAAGCCAGGACCCTGATGAGGCCTGCCACACACCCAGACATCAGGCTCAGGGAGTGCAGTCAGACTCCCAGGCCTCCTCACAGACTCACTCACTCAAGCCAGACTAACATCATGCTCTAAGGGGGACAAAAAGACACCAAAATGGATTTAATTCAGTAAAGCCAGACTGCTCTGGGGGAGCCTGACTGAGGCCTGAGCCTGACTGAGGCCTGCCACACACCCAGACATCAGGCTACAGGAGTGCAGTCAGACTCCCAGGCCTCTTCACACACTCACTCACTCACTCAAGCCAGACAAACATCATGCTCTAAGGGGGACAGAAAACCGCCAAAGTGGATTTAATTCAGTAAAGCCAGGACCCTGATGAGGCCTGCCACACACCCAGACATCAGGCTCAGGGAGTGCAGTCAGACTCCCAGGCCTCCTCAAAGACTCACTCACTCAAGCCAGACTAACATCATGCTCTAAGGGTGTGAAAAGACACCAAAATGGATTTAATTCAGTAAAGCCAGACTGCTCTGGGGGACCCTGACTGAGGCCTGAGCCTGACTGAGGCCTGCCACACACCCAGACATCAGGCTACAGGAGTGCAGTCAGACTCCCAGGCCTCTTCACACACTCACTCACTCACTCACTCACTCACTCACCACTCCAGCCAGACTAACATCATGCTCTAAGGGGGAAACC
>JACSYO010000960.1:2500-10000 GCA_016806645.1 Ophiodon elongatus | reverse complement strand
GATTATTCAAAAAATTTATTAAATATTACTATCTGTACATGTCAATTCACAAAATCTTGAACATTTTGTTTATAGCTGCCGCGTGTGTGTGACATCACATTTCAGAGCGCTTTGATCCTAGAGTGTGACATCACAGTTCAAAGCGCTTTGATCCTAGAGTGTGACATCACAGTTCAAAGCGCTTTGATCCTAGAGTGTGACATCACAGTTCAGAAAGCTTTGATCCTAGAGTGTGACATCACAGTTCAAAGCGCTTTGATCCTAGAGTGTGACATCACAGTTCAGAAAACTTTGATCCTAGAGTGTGACATCACAGTTCAGAGCGCTTTGATCCTAGAGTGTGACATCACAGTTCAGAGCGCTTTGATCCTAGAGTGTGACATCACAGTTCAAAGCGCTTTGATCCTAGAGTGTGACATCACAGTTCAAAGCGCTTTGATCCTAGAGTGTGACATCACAGTTCAGAAAGCTTTGATCCTAGAGTGTGACATCACAGTTCAAAGCTTGATCCTAGAGTGGACATCACAGTTCAGATTGATCCAGAGTGTGACATCACAGTTCAGAGCGCTTTGATCCTAGAGTGTGACATCACAGTTCAGAGCGCTTTGATCCTAGAGTGTGACATCACAGTTTTGATCCAGAGTGACATCACAGTTCAAAGCTTTGATCCTAGAGTGTGACATCACAGTTCAGAAAGCTTTGATCCTAGAGTGTGACATCACAGTTCAAAGCGCTTTGATCCTAGAGTGTGACATCACAGTTCAGAAAGCTTTGATCCTAGAGTGTGACATCACAGTTCAGAGCGCGATCCTAGAGTGTGACATCACAGTTCAGCGTTTGATCCTAGAGTGTGACATCACAGTTCAAAGCGCTTTGATCCTAGAGTGTGACATCACAGTTCAGAAAGCTTTGATCCTAGAGTGTGACATCACAGTTCAGAAAGCTTTGATCCTAGAGTGTGACATCACAGTTCAGAAAGCTTTGATCCTAGAGTGTGACATCACAGTTCAGAAAGCTTTGATCCTAGAGTGTGACGTCACCGTTAAACTGGGCCTTTGATGTTCCATGAATTCTAATACCAGTTCTATATACCAGCTCCCATTCAGGATCAGGGGCCCAGTACATATCGGAAAACGGGAGTGAAGTCGTAGCTACCACAAACAGAGGAGCCAACTAAAGTAAGTAAATTGACCAGCGATGACCCAAAAGGAAGGACCCGCCATGGACACCATAAGGGACACCGTAAGCCTGACTGAGTCGGATTCTTTTACTTGCTCTGAGGGATCCTTCGAGGACGAAAAACGGAGTCAGCTCCGTCTGTTCGTGACCCTAACCCTCTTCAGAGTGATTACAAAATCAGAAGGTAATAAGACTGTCGCAGAGGAAAAGTGGATCCGTGCTGTGAAGGATTTAGTCTGCCGGACCATGGAGGGACTCATCGCCACTAAGGGCTTCTACCCGTTAAAAAAAAAGAAACAGTATACCAGGAGCACGAAAACACGGCCGGACTACCAGGGGCACGGAACTCTGAGCTCGTCGGTCATGGTGTGCAGCCCAGGGGAAGGGTGCTTAAGTGTGGGTACATGGGACCGGCTGGTGGATGAGGTATGTGGCTGCTCCAGACCTGGGGGGTGTCCAGGTTCCGCCCTCCACCCAAGAATCATGAATGCTGGGGCTGGTTGGCCCTGGTTCTCTGTAAAAATTATCCTCTGGTAAAAGTCACGCATTCAAAGCATTACTTAAGAACAATGTGCCTGTACTGTATGCAAGTATTATCAGCACATTTCTTAAATTGTGTCCAAAGTGAAAAGTGCAGAGGATTAGCCTGTATAAAGTAGCATGAAATGTTAAATAGTACAGTAAAATACTGGTACCGTGAGTGTGTATTCATGTACAGGTGCGCACAGAGACACACAGAGACACAGAGACACACAGAGCACCCGCATGCACGCACGCACGCGCACGCACGCACACACACACACACACACACACACACACACACACACACACACACACACACACACACACACACACACACACATATATATATATATATATACATATATAAATATATATGTTTACAGTAGATATACATATATATCTATAGATCTATATCTATATAGATATTGTGATGTCTTGAGAAGTCGGGATCGTGACGTGAGGCGTGGGGGCACAAATCAAGATGACAAGCAGTGGTTTTCTAACACCAAATTCTGTATTCAGATTCTTTTAGCAAAAGGTAAACTTAATTCCAACCAAAAAGGTCGCTGCACCAAAACAAACATAAGTGTCTTCTTCTGTGTGGACCTGCTCCTGTCCTTTGTTCTCCCTCACACCAGCTCTCCCAGGGTAATCAGACAGATCTCTTTCAGCTGGGCAGCAGCCTTGGCCCCGGCTACCCTGCTGACTAAGGGAATTGTAGTTCATTAACCAGATGCCATGATGGGTTGTAGTCTCTGCTGCAACCACTGGGAGTGGATGTATATCCCATTGATGACACTCCCTCTTATGACATCACAATATATACAGATATATATGTGTGTTTGTGTGTGTGTGTGTGTGTGTGTGTGTGTGCGTACGTACCTGTATTTGCCTTGAAAAGTAGTGATATAACTTCCATTAATGATATCGATGGCCAAAGAGCAAAACCTGTCAGAAAAAATGCACTTTTTTGAGAATACTAAAAAAAACTTGTTTTCTTGCAGAATGCTATTTTTTAAGGTTACCCAATACATAATACTATATATATATATATATATATATATATATATATATATATATATATATATATACACAAAGTGCAGATGGGAGGTTTTGCACTTTGGCCATCGATATATACCTGTCAAGAAAAAAGTGAACTTCTTCGGCATCCTTGTAACCAAAGAACAAGACCGATGTCTTCATAATTTTAATCCAATGATTTACAAACTTTACGTTTCAGATCTCAAAGGGAAAAATGATGAGGTGAATAAAAGACGTTTTGGTGCATCTGATTTCATCAGGGTTGACGTTGCAAGAACGTGCAAGAAGATATTTCTCCCTTTCTCTCATCATACTATCAAGCACACAATAGATTCATCTCAGTACTTTCACATAGCACTCTTCAGAACTCACTTACAGTGCCGAAAACGGATTATTCAAAAAATGTATTAAATATTACTATCTGTACCTGTCAATTCACAAAATGTTGAACATTTTGTTTATAGCTGCCGCGTGTGTGTGACATCACAGTTCAGAGCGCTTTGATCCTAGAGTGTGACATCACAGTTCAGAGCGCTTTGATCCTAGAGTGTGACATCACAGTTCAGAGCGCTTTGATCCTAGAGTGTGACATCACAGTTCAAAGCGCTTTGATCCTAGAGTGTGACATCACAGTTCAGAGAGCTTTGATCCTAGAGTGTGACATCACAGTTCAGAGCGCTTTGATCCTAGAGTGTGACATCACAGTTCAGAGCGCTTTGATCCTAGAGTGTGACATCACAGTTCAGAGCGCTTTGATCCTAGAGTGTGACATCACAGTTCAAAGCGCGATCCTAGAGTGTTACATCACAGTTCAGAGCGCTTTGATCCTAGAGTGTGACATCACAGTTCAGAGCGCTTTGATCCTAGAGTGTGACATCACAGTTCAAAGCGCTTTGATCCTAGAGTGTTACATCACAGTTCAGAAAGCTTTGATCCTAGAGTGTGACATCACAGTTCAGAAAGCTTTGATCCTAGAGTGTGACGTCACCGTTAAACTGGGCCTTTGATGTTCCATGAATTCTAATACCAGTTCTATATACCAGCTCCCATTCAGGATCAGGGGCCCAGTACATATCGGAAAACGGGAGTGAAGTCGTAGCTACCACAAACAGAGGAGCCAACTAAAGTAAGTAAATTGACCAGCGATGACCCAAAAGGAAGGACCCGCCATGGACACCATAAGTGACACCATAAGCCTGACTGAGTCGGATTCTTTTACTTGCTCTGAGGGATCCTTCCTGTGTGTGTGTGTGTGTGTGTGTGTGTGGTGCGTACGTACCTGTATTTGCCTTGAAAAGTAGTGATATAACTTCCATTAATGATATCGATGGCCAAAGAGCAAAACCTGTCAGAAAAATGCACTTTTTTGAGAATACTAAAAAAAACTTGTTGTTTTCTTGCAGAATGCTATTTTTTAAGGTTACCCAATACATAATACTATATACATATATATATATATATATATATATATATATATATATATATATATATATATACACAAAGTGCAGATGGGAGGTTTTGCACTTTGGCCATCGATATATAACTGTCAAGAAAAAAGTGAACTTCTTCGGCATCCTTGTAACCAAACAACAAGACCGATGTCTTCATACTTTTAATCCAATGATTAACAAACTTTACGTTTCAGATCTCAAAGGGAAAAATGATGAGGTGAATAAAAGACGTTTTGGTGCATCTGATTTCATCAGGGTTGACGTTGCAAGAACGTGCAAGAAGATATTTCTCCCTTTCTCTCATCATACTATCAAGCACACAATAGATTCATCTCAGTACTTTCACACAGCACTCTTCAGAACTCACTTACAGTGCCGAAAACGGATTATTCAAAAAATGTATTAAATATTACTATCTGTACATGTCAATTCACAAAATGTTGAACATTTTGTTTATAGCTGCCGCGTGTGTGTGACATCACATTTCAGAGCGCTTTGATCCTAGAGTGTGACATCACAGTTCAGAGCGCTTTGATCCTAGAGTGTGACATCACAGTTCAAAGCGCTTTGATCCTAGAGTGTGACATCACAGTTCAAAGCGCTTTGATCCTAGAGTGTGACATCACAGTTCAGAAAACTTTGATCCTAGAGTGTGACATCACAGTTCAGAGCGCTTTGATCCTAGAGTGTGACATCACAGTTCAGAGCGCTTTGATCCTAGAGTGTGACATCACAGTTCAGAGCGCTTTGATCCTAGAGTGTGACATCACAGTTCAGAGCGCTTTGATCCTAGAGTGTTACATCACAGTTCAGAAAGCTTTGATCCTAGAGTGTGACATCACAGTTCAGAGCGCTTTGATCCTAGAGTGTGACATCACAGTTCAAAGCGCTTTGATCCTAGAGTGTTACATCACAGTTCAGAAAGCTTTGATCCTAGAGTGTGACATCACAGTTCAAAGCGCTTTGATCCTAGAGTGTTACATCACAGTTCAGAAAGCTTTGATCCTAGAGTGTGACATCACAGTTCAGAAAGCTTTGATCCTAGAGTGTGACGTCACCGTTAAACTGGGCCTTTGATGTTCCATGAATTCTAATACCAGTTCTATATACCAGCTCCCATTCAGGATCAGGGGCCCAGTACATATCGGAAAACGGGAGTGAAGTCGTAGCTACCACAAACAGAGGAGCCAACTAAAGTAAGTAAATTGACCAGCGATGACCCAAAAGGAAGGACCCGCCATGGACACCATAAGGGACACCATAAGCCTGACTGAGTCGGATTCTTTTACTTGCTCTGAGGGATCCTTCGAGGACGAAGAACGGAGTCAGCTCCGTCTGTTCGTGACCCTAACCCTCTTCAGAGTGATTACAAAATCAGAAGGTCATAAGACTGTCGCAGAGGAAAAGTGGATCCGTGCTGTGAAGGATTTAGTCTGCCGGACCATGGAGGGACTCATCGCCACTAAGGGCTTCTACCCGTTAAAAAAAAAGAAACAGTATACCAGGAGCACGAAAACACGGCCGGACTACCAGGGGCACGGAACTCTGAGCTCGTCGGTCATGGTGTGCAGCCCAGGGGAAGGGTGCTTAAGTGTGGGTACGCGGGACCGGCTGGTGGACGAGGTATGTGGCTGCTCCAGACCTGGGGGGTGTCCAGGTTCCGCCCTCCACCCAAGAATCATGAATGCTGGGGCTGGTTGGCCCTGGTTCTCTGTAAAAATTATCCTCTGGTAAAAGTCACGCATTCAAAGCATTACTTAAGAACAATGTGCCTGTACTGTATGCAAGTATTATCAGCACATTTCTTAAATTGTGTCCAAAGTGAAAAGTGCAGAGGATTAGCCTGTATAAAGTAGCATGAAATGTTAAATAGTACAGTAAAATACTGGTACCGTGAGTGTGTATTCATGTACAGGTGCGCACAGAGACACACAGAGACACAGAGACACACAGAGACACACACAGACACAAACGCATGCACGCACGACACGACACACACACAACACACACACACACACACACACACACACACACACACACACACACGCACGCACACACACACACACACACACATACACACGCACACACATCTATATATATATATATATATATATATACATATATAAATATATATGTTTACAGTAGATATACATATATATCTATATAGGTCTATATCTATATAGATATTGTGATGTCTTGAGAAGTCGGGATCGTGACGTGAGGCGTGGGGGCACAAATCAAGATGACAAGCAGTGGTTTTCTAACACCAAATTCTGTATTCAGATTCTTTTAGCAAAAGGTAAACTTAATTCCAACCAAAAAGGTCGCTGCACCAAAACAAACATAAGTATCTTCTTCTGTGTGGACCTGCTCCTGTCCTTTGTTCTCCCTCACACCAGCTCTCCCAGGGTAATCAGACAGATCTCTTTCAGCTGGGCAGCAGCCTTGGCCCCGGCTACCCTGCTGACTAAGGGAATTGTAGTTCATTAACCAGATGCCATGATGGGTTGTAGTCTCTGCTGCAACCACTGGGAGTGGATGTATATCCCATTGATGACACTCCCTCTTATGACATCACAATATATATAGATATATATGTGTGTGTGTGTGTGTGTGTGTGTGTGTGTGTGTGTGTGTGTGTGTGTGTGTGTGTGTGTGTGTGTGTGTGTGTGTGTGTGTGTGTGAGTGTTTGTGTGTGTGTGTGTGTGTGTGTGTGTGTGTGTGTGTGTGTGTGTATGTGTGCGTACGTACCTGTATTTGCCTTGAAAAGTAGTGATATAACTTCTATTAATGATATCGATGGCTGAAGAGCAAAACCTATCAGAAAAAATGCACTTTTTTGAGAATACTAAAAAAAACTTGTTGTTTTCTTGCAGAATGCTATTTTTTAAGGTTACCCAATACATAATACTATATACATATATATATATGTATAGATATATACATATATATATATCTATATATATATCTATAGATATATATATATATATATATATACACAAAGTGCAGATGGGAGGTTTTGCACTTTGGCCATCAATATATACCTGTCAAGAAAAAAGTGAACTTCTTCGGCATCCTTGTAACCAAAGAACAAGACCGATGTCTTCATAATTTTAATCCAATGATTTACAAACTTTACGTTTCAGATCTCAAAGGGAAAAATGATGAGGTGAATAAAAGACGTTTTGGTGCATCTGATTTCATCAGGGTTGACGTTGCAAGAACGTGCAAGAAGATATTTCTCCCTTTCTCTCATCATACTATCAAGCACACAATAGATTCATCTCAGTACTTTCACATAGCACTC
>JACSYO010000959.1:0-13782 GCA_016806645.1 Ophiodon elongatus | reverse complement strand
GTTTCGGCTGGCAAGAGGCCAAGAGTGGATTTTGTTGAAAAATACACAGTTACTTGATTTTCCTCAATACATTGACACAGAACAGCAGACTTTCAAGTTTCATGTTAATTTCATGAATACATGATGATTTCAACACTTTTCTGCCTTAAAACGGCATTTCCACGTTGTATGCTCTTAACAGACGTTTCGGCTGGGAAGAGGCCAAAAGTGTATTTTGTTGAAAAACTAAACAGTTTACTTGATTTTCCTCAAAACATTGTCCCAGAACAGCAGACTCTCAAGTTTCAAGTCAATTTCATGACCACATGACGTTTTCATTACTATTCTGCCTTAAAGCTGCATTTTCAGTATTAATGGTCTGAAAAGACGTTTCGCCTGGCAAGAGGCCAAAAGTGGATTTTGTTGAAAAATACACAGTTTACTTAATTTTCCTCAAAACATTGTCCCAGAACAGAAGACTCTCCAGTTTCAAGTTAATTTCATGAACACATGACGTTTTCATTACTATTCTGCCTTAAAGCAGCATTTCCACGTTGTATGCTGTTAAAAGACGTTTCGGCTGGCAAGAGGCCAAAAGTGGATTTTGTTGAAAAATACACAGTTTACTTGATTTTCCTCAAAACATTGTCCCAGAACAGCAGACTCTCAGGTTTCAAGTTAATTTCATGAATACATGACGTTTTCATTAGTATTCTGACTTAAAGCTGCATTTTCAGTATTCATGGTCTGAAAAGACGTTTCGGCTGGCAAGAGGCCAAAAGTGGATTTTGTTGAAAAATACACAGTTTACTTGATTTTCCTCAAAACATTGTCCCAGAACAGCAGACTCTCAAGTTTCATGTTAATTTCATTAATACATGATGTTCTCATCACTTTTCTGCCTTAAAGCTGCATTTCCACGTTGTATGCTCTTAAAAGACGTTTCGGCTGGCAAGAGGCCAAAAGTGGATTTTGTTGAAAAATACACAGTTTACTTGATTTTCCTCAAAACATTTTCCCAGAACAGCAGACTTTCAAGTGTCATGTTAATTTCATGAATACATGATGTTCTCATCACTTTACTGCCTTAAAGCTGCATTTCCACTTTGTATGATCTTATAAGACGTTTCGGCTGGCACGAGGCCAAAAGTGGATTTTGTTGAAAAATACACAATTTACTTGATTTTCCTCAAAAAATAGTTCCAGTACAGCAGACTCTCATGTTTCATGTTAACTTCATGAATACATGATGTTCTCATCATTTTTCTGACTTAAAGCTGCATTTTCAGTATTCATGTTCTGAAAAGACGTTTCGGCTGGCAAGAGGCCAAGAGTGGATTTTGTTGAAAAATACAGTTTACTTGATTTTCCTCAAAACGTTGTCCCAGAACAGCAGACTCTCAAGTTTCATGTTAATTTCATGAATATATCATGTTTTCATTACTTTTCTGCCTTAAAGCTGCATTTCCACTTTGTATGCTCTTATAAGACGTTTTGGTTGGCAAGAGGCCAAAAGTGGATTTTGTTTAAAAATACACAGTTTACCTAATTTTACTAAAACCATTGACCCAGAACAGCAGACTGTCAAGTTTCATGTTATTTTCATGAATACATGATTTTCTCATCACTTTTCTGCCTTAAAGCTGCATTTCCACGTTGTATGCTCTTAAAAGACGTTTCGGCTGGCACGGTGCCAAAAGTGGATTTTGTTGAAAAATACACAGTTTACTTAATTTTACTAAAACCATTGTCCCAGAACAGGAGACTCTCAAGTTTCAAATTAATTTCATGAATACTTGATGTTTTCATCACTTTTCTGCCTTAAAGCTGCATTTCCACGTTGTATGCTCTTAAAAGACGTTTCGGCTGGCAAGAGGCCAAAAGTGGATTTTGTTGAAAAATACACAGTTTACTTGATTTTCCTCAAAACATTGTCCCAGAACAGCAGACTCTCAAGTTTCAAGTTAATTTCATGAATACATGACGTTTTCATTAGTATTCTGACTTAAAGCTGCATTTTCAGTATTCATGGTCTGAAAAGACGTTTCAGCTGGCAAGAGGCCAAGAGTGGATTTTGTTGAAAAATACACAGTTTACTTGATTTTCCTCAAAACATTTTCCCAGAACAGCAGACTTTCAAGTGTCATGTTAATTTTATGAATACATGATGTTCTCATCAGTTTTCTGCCTTAAAGCTGCATTTCCACTTTGTATGCTCTTATAAGACGTTTTGGTTGGGAAGAGTCCAAAAGTGGATTTTGTTGAAAAATACACAATTTACTTGATTTTCCTCAAGAAATAGTCCCAGTACAGCAGACTCTCAAGTTTCATGTTAATTTCATGAATACACGATGTTCTCATCAGTTTTCTGCATTAAAGCTGCATTTCCACGTCGTATGCTCTTAAAAGACGTTTCGGCTGGGAAGAGGCAAAAAGTGGATTTTGTTTACTTAATTTTCCTCAAAACATTGTCCCAGAACAGAAGACTCTCAAGTTTCAAGTTAATTTCATGAACACAAGACGTTTTCATTGCTATTCTGCCTTAAAGCTGCATTTTCAGTATTCATGGTCTGAAAAGACGTTTCGGCTGGCAAGAGGCCAAGAGTGGATTTTGTTGAAAAATACACCGAGTTACTTGATTTTCCTCAAAACATTGTCCCAGAACAGCAGACTCTCAAGTTTCATGTTAATTTCATGAGTACATGACGTTTTCATTAATATTCTGCCTAAAAGCTGCATTTCCACGTTGTATGCTCTTAAAAGACGTTTAGGCTGACAAGAGGCCAAAAGTGGATTTTGTTGAAAAATACACAGTTTACTTAATTTTCCTCAAAACATTGTCCCAGAACAGAAGACTCTCAAGTTTCAAGTTAATTTCATGAATACGTGACGTTTTCTTTACTATTCTGCCTTAAAGCTGCATTTTTAGTATTCATGTTCTGAAAAGACGTTACGGCTGGGAAGAGGCCAAAAGTGGATTTTGTTGAAAAATACACAGTTTACTTGATTTTCCTCAAAACATTGTCCCAGAACAGAAGACTCTCAAGTTTCAAGTTCATTTCATGAATACATGATGTTCTCATCACTTTTCTGCCTTAAAGCTGCATTTCCACTTTGTATGCTCTTGTAAGACGTTTCGGCTGGCAAGAGGCTAAGAGTGGATTTTGTTGAAAAATACACCGAGTTACTTGATTTTCCTTAAAACATTGTCCCAGAACAGCAGACTTTCAAGTGTCATGTTAATTTAATGAATACATGATGTTCTCATCATTTTTCTGCCTGAAAGCTGCATTTTCAGTATTCATGGTCTGAAAAGACGTTTCTGCTGGCAAGAGGCCAAAAGTGGATTTTGTTGAAAAATACACAGTTTACCTAATTTTACTAAAAACATTGACCCAGAACAGCAGACTGTCAAGTTTCATGTTATTTTCATGAATACATGATGTTTTCATCACTTTTCTGCCTTAAAGCTGCATTTCCACGTTGTATGCTCTTAAAAGACGTTTCGGCTGGCAAGGTGCCAAAAGTGGATTTTGTTGAAAAATACACAGTTTACTTGATTTTCCTCAAAACATTGTTCCAGAACAGCAGACTCTCAAGTTTTGAGTTAATTTCATGAATACATGCCGTTTTCATTACTATTCTGCCTTAAAGCTGCATTTTCAGTATTCATGGTCTGAAAAGACGTTTCGGCTGGCAAGAGGCTAAAAGTGGATTTTGTTGAAAAATACACAGTTTACTTGATTTTCCTCAAAACATTGTCCCAGAACAGCAGACTTTCAAGTTTCATGTTAATTTCATGAATACATGATGTTCTCATCAGTTTTCTGCCTTAAAGCTGCATTTCCACTTTGTATGCTCTTAAAAGACGTTTCGGCTGGCAAGAGGCTAAGAGTGGATTTTGTTGAAAAATACACCGAGTTACTTTATTTTCCTCAAAACATTGTCCCAGAACAGCAGACTCTCAAGTTTCATGTTATTTTCATGAATACATGATGTTCTCATCACTATTCTGCCTCAAAGCTGCATTTCCATGTTGTGTGCTCTCAAAAGACGTTTCGGCTGGCATGAGGCCAAAAGTGGATTTTGTTGAAAAATACACAGTTTACTTGATTTTCCTCAAAACATTGTCCCATAATAGAAGACTCTCAAGTTTCAAGTTAATTTCATGAATACATGACGTTTTCATTACTATTCTGCCTTAAAGCAGCATTTCCACGTTGTATGCTGTTAAAAGACGTTTTGGTTGGGAAGAGTCCAAAAGTGGATTTTGTTGAAAAATACATAGTTTACTTGATTTTCCTCAATAAATTGTCCCTGAAAGGCAGACTCTCAGGTTTCACGTTAATTTCATGAATATATGACAATTTTCATTACTATTCTGCCTTAAAGCTGCATTTCCACATTGTATGCTCTTAAAAGACTTTTCGGCTGGCAATAGGCCAAAATTGGATTTTGTTGAAAAATACACAGTTTACTTGATTTTCCTCAAAAAATAGTCCCAGTAGAGCAGACTCTCATGTTTCAAGTTAATTTTATGAATACATGATGTTCTCATCATTTTTCTGCCTTCAAGCTGCATTTTCAATATTCATGGTCTGAAAAGAATTTTCATCTGGCAAGAGGCCAAAAGTGGATTTTGTTGAAAAATACACAGTTTACTTGATTTTCCTCAAAACATTGTCCCAGAACAGCAGACTCTCAAGTTTCAAGTCAATTTAATGAACACATGACGTTTTCATTACTATTCTGCCTTAAAGCTGCATTTTCAGTATTCATGGTCTGAAAAGACGTTTCGCCTGGCAAGAGGCCAAAAGTGGATTTTGTTGAAAAATACACAGTTTACTTAATTTTCCTCAAAACATTGTCCCAGAACAGAAGACTCTCAAGTTTCAAGTTAATTTCATGAATACATGACGTTTTCATTACTATTCTGCCTTAAAGCTGCATTTTCAGTAGTCATGGTCTGAAAAGACGTTTCGCCTGGCAAGAGGCCAAAAGTGGATTTTGTTGAAAAATACACAGTTTACTTGATTTTCCTCAAAACATTGTCCCAGAACAGCAGACTCTCAAGTTTCAAGTTAATTTCATGAATACATGCCGTTTTCATGACTATTCTGACTTAAAGCTGCATTTTCAGTTGTCATGGTCTGAAAAGACGTTTCGGCTGGCAAGAGGCCAAGAGTGGATTTTGTTGAAAAATACACAGTTTACTTGATTTTCCTCAAAACATTGTCCCAGAACAGCAGACTTTCAAATTTCAAGTTAATTTCGATAATACATGATGTTCTCATCACTTTTCTGCCTTAAAGCTGCATTTCCACGTTGTATGCTTTTAAAAGACTTTTCGGCTGGCAAGAGGCCAATAGTGGATTTTGTTGAAAAATACACTGAGTTACTTGATTTTCCTCAAAACATTGTCCCAGAACAGCAGACTCTCAAGTTTCATGTTAATTTCATGAATACATGCCGTTTACAATAATTTTCTGCCTTAAAGCTGCATTTTCAGTTGTCATGGTCTGAAAAGACGTTTCGGCTGGCAAGAGGCTAAGAGTGGATTTTGTTGAAAAATACACAGTTTACTTGATTTTCCTCAAAACATTTTCCCAGAACAGCAGACTTTCAAGTGTCATGTTAATTTCATGAATACATGATGTTCTCATCACTTTACTGCCTTAAAGCTGCTTTTCCACTTTGTATGCTCTTATAAGACGTTTCGGCTGGCATGAGGCCAAAAGTGGATTTTGTTGAAAAATACACAATTTACTTGATTTTCCTCAAAAAATAGTCCCAGTACAGCAGACTCTCATGTTTCATGTTAACTTCATGAATACATGATGTTCTCATCACTTTACTGCCTTAAAGCTGCTTTTCCACCTTGTATGCTCTTTTAAGATGTTTCGGCTGGCATGAGGCCAAAAGTGGATTTTGTTGAAAAATACACAATTTACTTGATTTTCCTCAAAAAATAGTCCCAGTACAGCAGACTCTCAAGTTTCATGTTCACTTCATGAATACATGATGTTCTCATCATTTTTCTGACTTAAAGCTGCATTTTCAGTATTCATGTTCTGAAAAGACATTTCGGCTGGGAAGAGGCCAAAAGTGGATTTTTTTGAAAAATACACAGTTTACTTGATTTTCCTCAAAACATTGTCCCAGAACAGCAGACTTTCAAGTTTCAAGTTAATTTCATGAATACATGATGTTCTCATCACTTTTCTGCCCTAAAGCTTAATTTCCACGTTGTATGCTCTTAAAAGACGTTTCAGCTGGCATGAGGCCAAAAGTGGATTTTGTTGAAAAATACACAGTTTACTTAATTTTCCTCAAAACATTGTCTCAGAACAGCAGACTCTCAAGTTTCATGTTAATTTCATGAATACATGACGTTTACATTCATTTTCTGCCTTAAAGCTGCATTTCCACGTTGTATGCTGTTAAAAGACGTTTCGGCTGGCAAGAGGCCAAAAGTGGATTTTGTTGAAAAATAAACAGTTTACTTCGTTTTCCTCAAAATGTTGTCCCAGAACAGCAGACTCTCAAGTTTCAAGTTAATTTCATGAATACATGCCGTTTTCATTACTATTCTGACTTAAAGCTGCATTTTCAGTATTCATGGTCTGAAAAGACGTTCCGCCTGGCAAGAGGCCAAAAGTGGATTTTGTTGAAAAATACACAGTTTACTTAATTTTCCTCAAAACATTGTACCAGAACAGAAGACTCTCAAGTTTCAAGTTAATTTCATGAACACATGACGTTTTCATTACTATTCTGCCTTAAAGCTGCATTTTCAGTATTTATGGTCTGAAAAGAAGTTTCGCCTGGCAAGAGGCCAAAAGTGGATTTTGTTGAAAAATACACAGTTTACTTAATTTTCCTCAAAACATTGTCCCAGAACAGAAGACTCTCAAGTTTCAAGTTAATTTCATGAACACATGACGTTTTCATTACTATTCTGCCTTAAAGCTGCATTTTCAGTATTCATGGTCTGAAAAGACGTTTCGCCTGGCAAGAGGCCAAAAGTGGATTTTGTTGAAAAATACACAGTTTACTTGATTTTCCTCAAAACATTGTCCCAGAACAGAAGACTCTCAAGTTTCAAGTGAATTTCATGAATACATGCCGTTTTCATTACTATTCTGACTTAAAGCTGCATTTTCAGTTGTCATGGTCTGAAAAGACGTTTCGGCTGGCAAGAGGCCAAGAGTGGATTTTGTTGAAAAATACCGTTTACTTGACTTTCCTCAAAACATTGTCCCAGAACAGCAGACTCTCAAGTTTCATGTTATTTTCATGAATACATGACGTTTACATTCATTTTCTGCCTTAAAGCTGCATTTCCACTTTGTATGCTCTCATAAGTAGTTTTGGTTGGGAAGAGTCCAAAGGTGGAATTTGTTGAAAAATACACAGTTCACTTGATTTTCCTCAAAAAATTGTACCAGAACAGCAAACTTTCAAATTTAATGTTAATTTCATGAATATATTTTCTTTTCATCACTTTTCTGCCTCAAAGCTGCATTTTCAGTACTTATGGTCTGAAAGGACATTTCGGCTGTGTCGAGGCCAAAAGTGGATTTTGTTGAAAAATACACAGTTTACTTGATTTTACTCAATACATTGATCCAGAGCAGCAGACTCTCAAGTTTCATGTTAATTTCATGAATACATGATGTTCTCATCACTTTTCTGCCTAAAGCCGCATTTCCACATTGTATGCTCTCAAAAGACGTTTCGGCTGGGAAGTGGTCAAAAGTGGATTTTGTTGAAAAATACACAGTTTACTTGATTTTCCTCAAAACATTGTCCCAGAACAGCAGACTCTCAAGTTTCATGTTAATTTCATGAATACATGATGTTCTCATCATTTTTCTGCCTTAAAGCTGCATTTTCAGTATTCATGTTCTGAAAAGACGTTTCGGCTGGGAAGAGGCCAAAAGTGGATTTTGTTGAAAAATACACAATTTACTTGATTTTCCTCAAAACATTGTCCCAGAACAGCAGACTTTCAAGTTTCAAGTTAATTTCATTAATGCATGATGTTCTCATCACTTTTCTGCCTTAAAGCAGCATTTCCACGTTGTATGCTGTTAAAAGACGTTTCGGCTGGCATTAGGCCAAAAGTGGATTTTGTTGAAAAATACACAGTTTACTTGATTTTCCTCAAAACATTGTCCCAGAACAGCAGACTTTCAAGTTTCAAGTTAATTTCATTAATGCATGATGTTCTCATCACTTTTCTGCCTTAAAGCTGCATTTCCACGTTGTATGCTCTTAAAAGACTTTTCGGCTGGCATGAGGCCAAAAGTGGATTTTGTTGAAAAATACACAGTTTACTTAATTTTCCTCAAAACATTGTCCCAGAACAGCAGACTCTCAAGTTTCAAGTTAATTTCATGAATACATGCCGTTTTCATTACTATTCTGACTTAAAGCTGCATTTTCAGTAGTCATGGTCTGAAAAGACGTTTCGGCTGGCAAGATGCCAAGAGTGGATTTTGTTGAAAAATACACAGAGTTACTTGATTTTCCTCAAAACATTGTCCCAGAACAGCAGACTCTCAAGTTTCATGTTAATTTCATGAGTACATGACGTTTTCATTAATATTCTGCCTAAAAGCTGCATTTCCACGTTGTATGCTCTTAAAAGACGTTTAGGCTGACAAGAGGCCAAAAGTGGATTTTGTTGAAAAATACACAGTTTACTTAATTTTCCTCAAAACATTGTCCCAGAACAGCAGACTTTCAAGTTTCAAGTTAATTTCATTAATACATGATGTTCTCATCACTTTTCTGCCTTAAAGCTGCATTTCCACTTTGTTTGCTCTTATAAGACATTTTGGTTGGGAAGAGTCAAAAAGTGGATTTTGTTGAAAAATACACAGTTTACTTGATTTTCCTCAAAACATTGTCCCAGAACAGCAGACTCTCAAGTTTCAAGTTAATTTCATGAATACATGATGTTCTCATCACTTTTCTGCCTTAAAGCTGCATTTTCAGTATTCATGGTCTGAAAAGACGTTTCTGCTGGCAAGAGGCCAAAACTGGATTTTGTTGAAAAATACACAGTTTACTTGATTTTCCTCAAAACGTTGTCCCAGAACAGAAGACTCTCAAGTTTCAAGTTAATTTCATGAATACATGACGTTTTCATTACTATTCTGACTTAAAGCTGCATTTTCAGTATTCATGGTCTGAAAAGACGTTTCAGCTGGTAAGAGGCCAAAAGTGGATTTTGTTGAAAAATACACAGTTTACTTGATTTTCCTCAAAACATTGTCCCAGAACAGCAGACTTTCAAGTTTCAAGTTAATTTCATGAATACATGATATTTTCATTACTATTTTGCCTTGAAGCAGCATTTCCACGTTGTATGCTGTTAAAAGACGTTTCGGCTGGCAAGAGGCCAAAAGTGGATTTTGTTGAAAAATACACAGTTTACTTGATTTTCCTCAAAACATTGTCCCAGAACAGAAGACTCTCAAGTTTCAAGTCAATTTCATGAATACATGACATTTTCATTACTATTTTGACTTAAAGCTGCATTTTCAGTATTCATGTTCTGAAAAGACGTTGCGGCTGGGAAGAGGCCAAAAGTGGATTTTGTTGAAAAATACACAATTTACTTGATTTTCCTCAAAACATTGTCCCAGAACAGCAGACTCTCATGTTTCAAGTTAATTTCATGAATACATGATGTTCCCATCAGTTTTCTGCCTTAAAGCAGCATTTCCACGTTGTATGCTCTTAAAAGACGTTTCGGCTGGCAAGAGGCCAAAAGTGGATTTTGTTGAAAAATACACAATTTACTTGATTTTCCTCAAAACATTGTCCCAGAACAGCAGACTCTCAAGTTTCATGTTAATTTCATGAGTACATGACGTTTTCATTACTATTCTGCCTTAAAGCAGCATTTCCACGTTGTATGCTGTTAAAAGACGTTTCGGCTGGCATTAGGCCAAAAGTGGATTTTGTTGAAAAATACACTGTTTACTTGATTTTCCTCAAAACATTGTCCCAGAACAGAAGACTCTCAAGTTTCAAGTTAATTTCATGAATACATGACATTTTCATTACTATTCTGACTTAAAGCTGCATTTTCAGTATTCATGGTCTGAAAAGACTTTTCAGCTGGCAAGAGGCCAAGAGTGGATTTTGTTGAAAAATACACCGAGTTACTTGATTTTCCTCAAAACATTGTCCCAGAACAGCAGACTCTCAAGTTTCATGTTAATTTCAGTAATACATGATGTTCCCATCACTTTTCTGCCTTAAAGCTGCATTTCCACGTTGTATGCTCTTAAAAGACGTTTCGGCTGGCAAGAGGCCAAAAGTGGATTTTGTTGAAAAATACACAATTTACTTGATTTTTCTCAAAAAATAGTCCCAGTACAGCAGACTCTCATGTTTCATGTTAACTTCATGAATACATGATGTTCTCATCATTTTTCTGCCTTAAAGCTGCATTTTCAGTATTCATGTTCTGAAAAGACGTTTCGGCTGGCAAGAGGCCAAGAGTGGATTTTGTTGAAAAATACACCGAGTTACTTGATTTTCCTCAAAACATTGTCCCAGAACAGCAGACTCTCAAGTTTCATGTTAATTTCATGAGTACATGACGTTTTCATTAATATTCTGCCTAAAAGCTGCATTTCCACGTTGTATGCTCTTAAAAGACGTTTAGGCTGACAAGAGGCCAAAAGTGGATTTTGTTGAAAAATACACCGAGATACTTGATTTTCCTCAAAACATTGTCCCAGAACAGCAGACTCTCAAGTTTCAAGTTAATTTCATTAATGCATGATGTTCTCATCACTTTTCTGCCTTAAAGCTGCATTTCCACGTTGTATGCTCTTAAAAGACTTTTCGGCTGGCATGAGGCCAAAAGTGGATTTTGTTGAAAAATACACAGTTTACTTAATTTTCCTCAAAACATTGTCCCAGAACAGCAGACTCTCAAGTTTCATGTTAATTTCATTAATACATGACGTTTTCATTACTATTCTGACTTAAAGCTGCATTTTCAGTATTCATGGTCTGAAAAGACGTTTCAGCTGGTAAGAGGCCAAAAGTGGATTTTGTTGAAAAATACACAGTTTACTTGATTTTCCTCAAAACATTGTCCCAGAACAGCAGACTTTCAAGTTTCAAGTTAATTTCATTAATACATGATGTTTTCATTACGATTCTGCCTTAAAGCAGCATTTCCACGTTGTATGCTCTTAAAAGACGTTTCGGCTGGCATGAGGCCAAAAGTTTGTTGAAAAATACACAGTTTACTTGATTTTCCTCAAAACATTGTCCCAGAACAGCAGACTTTCAAGTTTCAAGTTAATTTCATTAATACATGATATTTTCATTACTATTTTGCCTTGAAGCAGCATTTCCACGTTGTATGCTGTTAAAAGACGTTTCGGCTGGCAAGAGGCCAAAAGTGGATTTTGTTGAAAAATACACAGTTTACTTGATTTTCCTCAAAACATTGTCCCAGAACAGAAGACTCTCAAGTTTCAAGTTAATTTCATGAATACATGACGTTTTCATTACTATTCTGACTTAAAGCTGCATTTTCAGTATTCATGGTCTGAAAAGACGTTTCAGCTGGTAAGAGGCCAAAAGTGGATTTTGTTGAAAAATACACAGTTTACTTGATTTTCCTCAAAACATTGTCCCAGAACAGCAGACTTTCAAGTTTCAAGTTAATTTCATGAATACATGATATTTTCATTACTATTTTGCCTTGAAGCAGCATTTCCACGTTGTATGCTGTTAAAAGACGTTTCGGCTGGCAAGAGGCCAAAAGTGGATTTTGTTGAAAAATACACAGTTTACTTGATTTTCCTCAAAACATTGTCCCAGAACAGAAGACTCTCAAGTTTCAAGTCAATTTCATGAATACATGACATTTTCATTACTATTCTGACTTAAAGCTGCATTTTCAGTATTCATGTTCTGAAAAGACGTTTCGGCTGGGAAGAGGCCAAAAGTGGATTTTGTTGAAAAATACACAGTTTACTTGATTTTCCTCAAAACATTGTCCCAGAACAGCAGACTCTCAAGTTTCATGTTAATTTCATGAGTACATGACGTTTTCATTACTATTCTGCCTTAAAGCAGCATTTCCACGTTGTATGCTGTTAAAAGACGTTTCGGCTGGCATTAGGCCAAAAGTGGATTTTGTTGAAAAATACACAGTTTACTTGATTTTCCTCAAAACATTGTCCCAGAACAGCAGACTCTCAAGTTTCATGTTAATTTCATGAGTACATGACGTTTTCATTACTATTCTGCCTTAAAGCAGCATTTCCACGTTGTATGCTGTTAAAAGACGTTTCGGCTGGCATTAGGCCAAAAGTGGATTTTGTTGAAAAATACACAGTTTACTTGATTTTCCTCAAAACATTGTCCCAGAACAGAAGACTCTCAAGTTTCAAGTTAATTTCATGAATACATGACATTTTCATTACTATTCTGACTTAAAGCTGCATTTTCAGTATTCATGGTCTGAAAAGACGTTTCAGCTGGCAAGAGGCCAAGAGTGGATTTTGTTGAAAAATACACCGAGTTACTTGATTTTCCTCAAAACATTGTCCCAGAACAGCAGACTCTCAAGTTTCATGTTAATTTCATTAATACATGATGTTCCCATCACTTTTCTGCCTTAAAGCTGCATTTCCACGTTGTATGCTCTTAAAAGACGTTTCGGCTGGCAAGAGGCCAAAAGTGGATTTTGTTGAAAAATACACAATTTACTTGATTTTCCTCAAAAAATAGTCCCAGTACAGCAGACTCTCATGTTTCATGTTAACTTCATGAATACATGATGTTCTCATCATTTTTCTGCCTTAAAGCTGCATTTTCAGTATTCATGTTCTGAAAAGACGTTTCGGCTGGCAAGAGGCCAAGAGTGGATTTTGTTGAAAAATACACCGAGTTACTTGATTTTCCTCAAAACATTGTCCCAGAACAGCAGACTCTCAAGTTTCATGTTAATTTCATGAATACATGATGTTCTCATCACTTTTCTGCCTTAAAGCTGCATTTCCACGTTGTATGCTCTTAAAAGACGTTTAGGCTGGCAAGAGGCCAAAAGTGGATTTTGTTGAAAAATACACAGTTTACTTGATTTTCCTCAAAACATTGTCCCAGAACAGCAGACTCTCAAGTTTCAAGTTAATTTCATTAATGCATGATGTTCTCATCACTTTTCTGCCTTAAAGCTGCATTTCCACGTTGTATGCTCTTAAAAGACTTTTCGGCTGGCATGAGGCCAAAAGTGGATTTTGTTGAAAAATACACAGTTTACTTAATTTTCCTCAAAACATTGTCCCAGAACAGCAGACTCTCAAGTTTCATGTTAATTTCATTAATACATGACGTTTTCATTACTATTCTGACTTAAAGCTGCATTTTCAGTATTCATGGTCTGAAAAGACGTTTCAGCTGGTAAGAGGCCAAAAGTGGATTTTGTTGAAAAATACACAGTTTACTTGATTTTCCTCAAAACATTGTCCCAGAACAGCAGACTCTCAAGTTTCAAGTTAATTTCATTAATACATGATATTTTCATTACTATTTTGCCTTGAAGCAGCATTTCCACGTTGTGTGCTGTTAAAAGACGTTTCGGCTGGCAAGAGGCCAAAAGTGGATTTTGTTGAAAAATACACAGTTTACTTGATTTTCCTCAAAACATTGTCCCAGAACAGCAGACTCTCAAGTTTCAAGTTAATTTCATGAATACATGATGTTTTCATTACTTTTCTGCCTTAAAGCTGCATTTTCAGTATTAATGCTCTTAAA
>JACSYO010000958.1:292500-300000 GCA_016806645.1 Ophiodon elongatus | reverse complement strand
TTCATGTGCCGAGCAGACATCGACACGTGTTGCTGGACTTTTTGTTAGAAAACGCACAAAAAAATTAGGCTTTTCATAAGATGTCATACGAGCCGTTGCACGAGGTCACATTGCATGAGGTCACGTTGCATGAGGTCACGTTGCACGAGGACACGTTGCACGAGGACACGTTGCACGAGGACACGTTGCACGAGGACACGTTGCACGAGGACATGTTGCAGGAGGACATGTTGTACGAGGTCACGTTGCACGAGGACACGTTGCACGAGGTCACGTTGTACGAGGTCACGTTGCACGAGGACACGTTGCACGAGGACACGTTGCACGAGGACACGTTGCACGAGGTCACGTTGCAGGACACGTTGCACGAGGACACGTTGCACGAGGACACGTTGCAGGACACGTTGCACGAGGACACGTTGCACGAGGTCACGTTGCAGGACACGTTGCACGACGACACGTTGCACGAGGACACGTTGCAGGAGGACACGTTGCACGAGGACACGTTGCACGAGGACACGTTGCACGAGGTCACGTTGCACGAGGACACGTTGCACGAGGACACGTTGCACGAGGACACGTTGCACGAGGACACGTTGCACGAGGACACGTTGCAGGACACGTTGCACGAGGACACGTTGCACGAGGTCACGTTGCAGGACACGTTGCACGACGACACGTTGCACGAGGACACGTTGCAGGAGGACACGTTGCACGAGGACACGTTGCACGAGGACACGTTGCACGAGGTCACGTTGCACGAGGACACGTTGCACGAGGACACGTTGCACGAGGACACGTTGCACGAGGACACGTTGCACGAGGACACGTTGCAGGACACGTTGCACGAGGACACGTTGCACGAGGTCACGTTGAGGACACGTTGCACGAGGACACGTTGCACGAGGACACGTTGCAGGAGGACACGTTGCACGAGGTCACGTTGCACGAGGACACGTTGCACGAGGTCACGTTGCACGAGGACATGTTGCACAAGGACACGTTGCACGAGGTCACGTTGCACGAGGACATGTTGCAGGTCACGTTGCACGAGGTCACGTTGCACGAGGACATGTTGCAGGTCACGTTGCACGAGGTCACGTTGCACGAGGACATGTTGCAGGTCACGTTGCACGAGGTCACGTTGCACGAGGACACGTTGCACGAGGACATGTTGCAGGTCACGTTGCACGAGGTCACGTTGCACGAGGACACGTTGCACGAGGACATGTTGCAGGTCACGTTGCAGGAGGACACGTTGCACGAGGACACGTTGCACGAGGACACGTTGCAGTTTGCATCGCATCTTTTCAAAAATCAACTTTTTGTTTAGTTTTTAGGCCATAAAACAAATTGGTTAGGTTTCGTTTTTGGGTCAGAATAAGTACGTTTGATATGTAACTTGCGTACGTGGCGTTAGTTCAGCACATTAGTTGTGTCATAAAAGTTATTTAAAATAAATCAACGTTGGGAGTGAGAGCTGGTTGTTAGGATTCGTGATCACAGTAATTCATTTAACTCTTTAAATGCTGAAGTCTGACGTCCATTCAACGTCTTTCCTCACAACTAACGGTAATGAACTGTTAGTCTTTGTAGTTTGATGGAAAGTATGCTTTTATGATAACGGAGCAAAAAAACAAGGTCACATGAGATAAGCTCATTTAAATTAAAAACACAGGATGAGGTAGAGGGATGTGGGCGGAGGAGTGTGGGTGGAGGTTTCTGATGAACCCAACGAACAGACGACGGCCGTCTGAGCGGAAGGTTTTGGAAACCATCTTATACTTCAGGATGTCCACGTCTCTGTAACATGAGAGGAACAGCTGATCAGAGCGTAGCTCCGCCTCTCAGGGAAGTGGTTCCTTCATCGTCACTGGTTGATGATGGTAACATAAATAATTTAATGATTTCTGCTTTAACATTTTCCTTTTTCCACGTGAGGAAGTGAATGCGGACGTTGTCTTCAGCGTATGAATGGAAGAGGAATCCTTTGTTTGTCCCCCGTTGACCTTTGACCCCTCTCCTCTGCAGGCAGAGCCAGTAACGTGCTTCAGAAGGTGGACGTCCGCCTGGTCAGCGAGGAAGCCTGCGTTCGCTCCTACGGCCACCTGGTCACTCCCAGAATGCTTTGCGCTGGCTACCGCAGCGGAGACAAGGATGCCTGTCAGGTACAGAGAAACATGCAAAAACACAACCAGTATACACAATATACACAATATACACAATATACACAATGCAGTTTAAAGCTGCACTACTTGTAGCATTAGATTATTAGACACATTATTAGACGCTCCGACACAGAGATGTTGGCATCGCGCGTTTCTGTTGGATGACGCTGTTTCCGGATCAAAAATACATTTTCATATCGGCCTCGTGTCTCGGTGCAGAAACGCACAACGTTAGCCACAAGCCTCGTGGTTTAAAGTAAGAGAGAAGAAAGTGGAGGCAAGTAAAAAGACCCTGGTTGGTGTTGTGGTCAAAAGGTAACGAGGTAAACTAACACTGTAACCGTAACAACGTAACAACGAGATAACACTGTAACTTTAACAACGAGATACCACTGTAACCGTAACAACGAGATAACACTGTAACCGTAACAACGAGATAACACTGTAACCGTAACAACAAAACACAACCTAACAACGAGATAACACAACCACGTAACCGTAACAACGAGATAACACTGTAACCGTAACAACGAGATAACACTGTAACCGTAACAACGAGATAACACTGTAACCGTAACAACGAGATAACACTGTAACTTTAACAACGAGATAACACTGTAACTTTAACAACGAGATAACACTGTAACTTTAACAACGAGATAACACTGTAACCGTAACAACGAGATAACACTGTAACCGTAACAACGAGATAACACTGTAACTTTAACAACGAGATAACACTGTAACTTTAACAACGAGATAACACTGTAACTTTAACAACGAGATAACACTGTAACTTTAACAACGAGATAACACTGTAACCGTAACAACGAGATAACACTGTAACTTTAACAACGAGATAACACTGTAACCGTAACAACGAGATAACACTGTAACCGTAACAACGAGATAACACTGTAACCGTAACAACGAGATAACACTGTAACCGTAACAACGAGATAACACTGTAACCGTAACTGTCGTAAATAAACAACAGTCGCCCTCAGCAGACTTTCTTGCTAACGTTACTTAACAAGTGTAACAACGTTACGGAAAGCAACGTCACAAAAAAGCACAAACTCGATGCCTAGTTTTCGTTCCACCCGTCAGTCGACTTATTATTATTATTACACCACGTAACTTTCATACCACGTCATTTCTGATATGCCACGTCATACGTCACTTACTCTGAACATCCCACGTATCCGTGGTTACCAGAAACGCACAATGCCAACATGTGGAACCCACAGAGGATTGTGTCTGCGGTTCCCCTGAGTGTTTTGGCTTCACAGCTGTTTGGCTCAGTCTCACCGCTCACAGGCAGCCTTCCCCTCAGCGGCAGGCTGTTCTCAGGGAACGAGGGAGAGATGTTTCCCTCAGGAGCTGGTGGAGGCATTACATGTGCTGCCCAATACAGACATCTAGTGTCCAGTATGCTTCCTGTCACGTGTTATAGTTATGTAACACATTTCATTTGGGCAGAATCATATCTATAAATAAACAAACCAAACATGCTGGTGGTGTTCAGGGTGGAGTGTTTGTGTTCCTGCAGGCCATTAAATGTCTTTCAAAGGCCGGTCGTCCCCGAGTGATGTCGTAGTCGAGTCACCAGTATTGGTCATCAGCCTGTTACGGTCAGAGACATTAATATCTCACCTCTGCCCCGTTACTCCGTTACCCCCTGCCCTGTTACTCCCCATCTCTGTCAGGGAGACTCCGGCGGCCCCTTGGTGTGCCAGGAGCCGTCGGGTCGCTGGTTCCTCGCCGGCGTGGTGAGCTGGGGGAAAGGCTGCGGGCGTCCGGACCACTACGGGGTCTACACCCGCGTCACCAGGCTCACCGACTGGATCCTCCAGGTCACCAGCAGCCCCTGAGACGGCACCGCCTCCACCTCACCGCCCTCGCTGCCCCGGAGAGGAAAACCACGGGAGGATACAAAGCACCGGAAGATGATTTTGAGATCTGAGGTTTTAATCCAAAGTCATAAAGTAATAGAACTAATAATATAATCCACCTTATTTATGCAGCATCTTTCAGAACTGATATTTTTGAAAGAATAGGACTCAAATAAAATATATTTTTTAGAAGTGATTTATGATCAATGTAATGATTGTTTGATTGTAAAAAACATCATGAATATTCTCTTACAGACTGAATCTCTATTTTAAAGACATTGTACTTTTGAAGCATTTCTTCCCTTAAAAAAAGCATATTTCTGTTTCGTCATTAAGTTTGCAATAAACTGTGTTTGTTTACATGTTTGGCTGGAAGTCAATACAAAAATACGACAATACAAATCTACATGCTCGAAGCAGAATGAGGTAAATGCTAACGTCAGTGCGCTAACATGTTTAACTACTTAGTTTAGCGTTAGCATGCTAACATTTGCAACATGGCTGTAAACACAGTAGTCTGAGGCTGATGGGAACGTCATCAGCTCTGCAGGTGTTTGGCATTTTTTATATTTAAGTATTGCACACATTGAAATTTGGACCTGATGGTGCTACTTGATGAAAAGTCAGGAGATCGTCAAAGTTATTACATTTACGTTTGTCCTTTGTTTATATGGTTGACATTCAGATTCTAAATCAATATTTAAATACTGCACTTACTAAATCTGCACATTTGCCGATAAAGATGGTTAAAAAACATTTGGTAGAATTCATCCATGAATATTCAACATTTCACAGCCATCCTTCCAGTCTGACAGAGCTAACCCGTTAGCATGGCTAAGTCCAGTCAGGGGACAGACACCGCCATCTGGTGGAGATAAACACAACTGCAGCCGAGGCCTCATCCTCTTGGCATCTCATCTCCTGAGCCTCTGTGCATAACGAGCTACTTTAGAGAACGTAAAGGTTTATTCTCGAGGGCCAATGAATCACTGCGTCTTTTCAGCTGCTTTTATTATCAACAACAATAATGTTCTCAAGGGGATCGGCTTCCCTGCCCGTGGCTGGAAGCTCAGCCACCGTGACTTATAAATAAAACTGGAACAGAGAGCGTCTGTTATCCATCCATCCATCATCCATCCATCATCCATCCATCATCCATCTCCTCTGTGTCTCATTGCCTTTTTCACTTTGGAAATGAGCCCTGATCCTCGGGGGGATATTTGAATATTTGGACTTTCCCATTTTCCGTGTAATAGGTATTTTATTAGGCTGTAAACCACGATGAGCATTCTGCTCAATGAGGCGTAACCACAGGGGTCAAACTGGCCTCTGGGGGCCACAGGAACCATCCGTCATAGCTTTTGAATTTACAGCAATGCTCAACGCTAATAAATGACCTTCACCATGTTCTATGGAGCGTGTTTTCTAAAGTGGAACTTTCCCACGTTTTATTTGTTTGAGTGACTAACAGGGTTCTGGTCCAGTGTTGAAGACGAACGCTGCTCAACGGGCTGTGATGTCATCGCCTGTCCTCCTCACTGCCAGTGTACGTTCACTAACGGGGCTCGTTTCTGCCACTGACAGGTTAATATAGAACCTGTATATATATAAACTCTACAGAGAAATACAACCTTTCTCTGGATCCAGAATGTTTGTTATTATATTTTATATATTATTATTATTATATTGTTATTGCGTCTCACCAAGTTTCCCTCGAGGTGAAGTCTTGTTCTGAAACATCTCCGGCTGTTCTCCTCCAGCATTCGTAGCTTTACCTACGAAACATTTGTACTTATCCCTCGTAATCATGAACCAGACGGCAAACGCCCCCAAAACAAACAGACAGGGAAAGAAAAAGGTTTTATTGCTCTGTTGGGTTCTTTCCATAATGTTGGCAGACAATTAAAATTACGAAAACAACGTAGATTGACGGTGCCGAGTTGCCTCGAGCGAGTAAATTGCAGCCGTTGAGCGTCTGCTGTCTGCAATGTTGTCCCTCAATACTGAAGCAATTTAAAACCCTGCTGTCCCGGTTCCTCACTGAGACACAGTGGGATTGTTTGAAAGATCAGGTTTAAAAATACGCCCTCAAAGTCTCCCTTTCAAGGATGTTTTAAATCATTTTTTACATTTGGATTAAAAAGCAGCAGATAGATTTATTAACATTCAACAGATTTGTTAAACGCTGTTGGTCCAGTCCAGAATGTTAATTAAATCACAAGGTTCCTGGATTTTGAAGTTTAAATAGTTGCCAAGCTCTTCCCTCTGGCCGCCTTTAGGGGGCGCCATTGAACATAAATAGCAAGTGTGCAGTATGGATGTAGAAGGTAAACAGCTGATCCCTCATCCGTCAGGCCACGAGGCCACAGATTGTGTTCAACAATAAAAAACACATTTAGAGACAAAACATTCAAACTTGTCTCATGTTGACTTTAACAAAGAGTTTTTCATCTGTGATTCAGTTGTTCAGTAAAGTCGTAGCATGGAGACTCGCTCACGCACCTAAAACAACTTAATAGTAACGTTCTGCTGGAAAGAAATACGATGCTGTTCTTAAAATGTGTCCCCATTTTTTAAAAACGCGACATCATGAAAGGTTATTTTCCCGGAAGGTGACAGGAAGCGGAGCAGCTAATGATCCGCTTCCCAGAAGACAGAAGACGTGTGACGGAGAGAAGGAGGAGGAGCCTCTCGCTCTCCAGTCAGTCAACCACGTGGTCAAACAATTCAGCAAACAATGAATCAGCGTATTTCTCAGAGAAATGAATGAGTTCAGTCCAAAGACGAGGAACGGTGACCAGAGGAGAGCCAGAAGGAGAAGGCCGGCAGACGTGGGATGTTGATTAAATGATGGCCTTCGGCCATCTTGCTGCTCTTATGTTTGGCTTTGCCAGTGAAAACAGTTCGGAGGACAGATGGAGCTGATTAAAGTCAGAATGCTGAAGGTATGCTGACCACAATATTTACATCAGGTATGAACGAACAGTCTAGAGGCCCTCCAGAGACACTTTTCCTTAAATAAAAATGTGTTTGCATGAGTTAAACAAGTCTAAAACAAAGAGCAAAACTCAGATCAAACTACATTCCATTGTTTGTTTTCTTTACCACATTCAGAGAATGAAGTCTCTCCCTCTGTGCTGTTATCAGAGCTTCTCTTTGCTTTGTTGACATAGCTTTTAGTGCACATGGGTGTGCCTTTTAGTGCACGTTAATGCACATGGGTGTGCCTTTTAGTGCACGTTAATGCACCTTTTAGTGCACGTGAGCATGCTCCACTGGTTAGCTACAGCATCTAGTGAAAGTAAGGAGATATCTACATTTGTCGTGTAATCTAATTCTGTAGAACTAAACCGCTTCTTTCTCCACTGTCAAGTCTATAAGACAAACCGATGCTCAGTCTTTGACCCAGGTGGGACTCGAACCCACAATCCCCAGCT
>JACSYO010000958.1:277500-287500 GCA_016806645.1 Ophiodon elongatus | reverse complement strand
TGCAGCACAAAGCAGAACATTCAGTTTCAGGCTGAGCGGGAAAATAAACTGTAGTTTGTAATGAGGTGAAATGTTTGTCCTGCAGCTGATGAGCCTGACACTAACATGAAGACATCGATCCCGCAGCCATCGCTCCACGAGGAGGAGGAGGAGGAGGAGGAGGAGGAGGAGGAGGAGGAGGAGGAGGAGGAATTCACTCAAACATCATTAACCCTTCATCACCCAGCGAGAGCACAAAATGATGAAATTAATAGAACAAAACGACAAGAAACCAACGAGCAGCGTCCTGCTCCTCCTCCTCCTCCTCCTCCTCCTCCTTCTCTTTTCCTTCCTTCCTTTCTTCCTCTCTTCCCTCTCCTCTTCCTCCTCTTCTCCCCTCTTCCTTCCTTCTTCCTCCTCCTCCTTCCCCTCCTCCTCCTCCACCTCCTCCTCGGCTCACTCGCTTCATGACGCCTCCATGTTCACGTGCACGTCTTTGTTATTGTTATTGTTGTTCAGTTCTCACTGGAATCTGATCCACTCTTTAAAAATATTGTGAACGGCGAAACAAAACAAAGAAATATATCAGATCTCAGCAATGAATCAGAATTGTGCAGCTTTCAGTGAAGAAAACATGGAGATAAAGTGTTGAACGATCATTTTATACACAACTCTTCACAGCTGCAACATTCATGTCGCATATTAAATGTTACTGGATTCAACACGGTGGCTCACAGCGGAGGAATCTGCAAAGCAAAGACTGAGCTGCATTCTCTCTCCAGCGCTGCCCGGGGCTCCTCCTGCCTCTCCTCCCGGCCAGCAACGGGTTAAACAGCTGGAGGCTGTTTTCATTGTGGTCTGCATTTATCTTGGGAGTAGTGGTTAGAGAGGGAGGAGGGAGGAGGGGGGAGGGGGAGGAGGAGGGAGGAGGGGGGAGGAGGAGGAGGAGGGAGGAGGGAGGAAGGAGGGGGGAGGAGGGAGGAGGTTGAGGAGGTGGGAGAAGGAGGAGGTGGGAGGAGGGGGAGGAGGAGGTGGGAGGAGGGAGGAGGGAGGAGGGAGGACGTGGGAGGAGGGAGGAGGAGGTGGGAGGAGGGGGGAGGAGGTGGGAGGAAGGAAGAGGAGGTGGGAGGAAGGAAGAGGAGGGGGGAGGAGGTGGGAGGAGGGGGGAGGACGGAGGAGGAGGTGGGAGGAAGGAAGAGGAGGGGGGAGGAGGTGGGAGGAGGGGGGAAGAGGTGGGAGGAGGTGGGAGGAGGCTGTTGAGAGTGAGCAGAGGCCCAGAGAGCCTGACCAGAGACCACAGAATGAGGTTCTGATCTCTCGTTTCCTTCTCCAACAGAACTTCTCTTCCATGGTTCTGAAAAGCTCGACTCTAAATCTGAAAGGAACCTCGTCACTACCAACGTTCAGACTTTCACGACCATTGTGTTGCTCAGAAAGCTGCAGGTCCCCTGAGGCGGAGTCCCGGTTCAGCTGTAACCTGAGACCACATGAGAGCCTGAGAACCGGGTCTCAGGTTGGAGCTCGGCTTGATGAGCCTCACGGAGGGAGGCGGACTCAAGGAGGGAGGAGACATGATTCAAATAAAGACCAGAACCTTTACTATAGAACACGTTAATAAGACTTGTTGGCTCTTCAGAAAGAAACCCTGAGGGATTAAACCCTGAGGGATTAAACCCTGAGGGATTAAACCCAGAGGGATTAAACCCTGAGGGATTAAACCCAGAGGGATCAAACCCTGAGGGATTAAACCCAGAGGGATCAAACCCTGAGGGATTAAACCCAGAGGGATTAAACCCTGAGGGATTAAACCCTGAGGGATCAAACCCTGAGGGATTAAACCCTGAGGGATTAAACCCAGAGGGATTAAACCCAGAGGGATCAAACCCTGAGGGATTAAACCCAGAGGGATCAAACCCTGAGGGATTAAACCCAGAGGGATCAAACCCTGAGGGATTAAACCCTGAGGGATTAAACCCTGAGGGATTAAACCCTGAGGGATCAAACCCTGAGGGATTAAACCCTAAAAACCCAAAAACCCAAAAAGGATTAAACCCAGAGGGATCAAACCCTGAGGGATTAAACCCTGAGGGATTAAACCCTGAGGGATTAAACCCTGAGGGATCAAACCCTGAGGGATTAAACCCTGAGGGATTAAACCCTGAGGGATCAAACCCTGAGGGATCAAACCCTGAGGGATTAAACCCTGAGAGATTAAACCCTGAGGGATCAAACCCTGAGGGATTAAACCCTGAGGGATTAAACCCTGAGGGATCAAACCCTGAGGGATTAAACAGACAATGTTGATACTGAACATTAAAAATGTATTTCTTTGACCCCAAAATAACAGGAGTGTGTGAGAATGTTGAGAGCTCAGAGAGAAACAATCCAGGAAGTCTGCGAGTTCAAAGGTGCGTCAGGCCTTTCAGGTTTTATTAATCTTTCAACACAAAGAGCTGAAGATAAACAGATAATGTGACGTTCTTGAATGCATGTGGTCTTCAGTCTGAAGAGGAACATAAGGCCCTGAACCTAAAGCTCGTTGGAACGACGCTCTGAAGACCTTCTTTAAAACCTCCAAATGCAAAACGACCAATCTCAGGGCCGTAGGTTGAACCTCTTCTTCCCTGCTGCGTCCTACAGAAACAAAGCAAAACAAAAGCTGCAGGTCTCACAATTATTGAGCGGTAGTTTCTGTCGGGGAAAACCTTCACGACATTTCCAGCCTTGAAGAGCCGACTGAAGGAGGAGGCGGAGCTCCGAGACGCTCTGGGCTCCTGATTGGATCCCCATCTTACACGCCATGATGCTATTTACTTAGGATTTACATTAATGAGATCAAACAGAGAGAAAGAGGGGGAAGAAACCTCAACATATAATAGACAGATAGATAAATACTTTATTAATCCCGCAAGGGGAAATGTTTCGGTACAGCAGCATTTTTACATAAGAAAAGAAAAATATACACAAATATAGAATAGAAGGAGAAGAAGAAGAAGAAGAAGAAGAAGAAGAAGAAGGAGAAGAAGAAGAAGAAGAAGAAGAAGGAGGAGAAGAAGAAGAAGAAGAAGAAGAAGAAGAAGAAGAAGAAGAAGAAGAAGAAGAAGGAGGAGAAGAAGAAGAAGAAGAAGAAGAAGAAGAAGGAGGAGAAGAAGAAGAAGAAGAAAATAAGAAAAATCCACAATATATACAACAAATAGAATAGAATAGTAATATTAAATTACTGCAGAGAGAAGAATGAAAACAGTGTTTAAAGTCTTTAAAGAGCCTCTGTGGGTTTTCGGCCTCGAGCTAAAGCAACACACACACACATCAACCCAAACGCACACCACAAACTTAGTCTGGAAAAATCACAGTGAATCTCACACGGATGAGTCATCATGAGAGAGTAGATACTGTGGCTGAGGCTGAAGGGAGGAACGTCTTATCCTGTTTACATTAAGAGAAGCAAGAGAACCAAGACACGCCGCAGGAGGAGAACCCTCGTTAAGGAACATCCACTCGCTCGTAAAACCGTAACTTTAATCAGACGATGAAGAGCTGCAGCTGCAAGAGGAAGTGAGCGGAGGAAGAGGAGGAGGAGGGTTGTGGGGAGATTTGGGTCGTGTGGAAAGTGAACACATGAAGCTTTGACTTCTATACAACCAGAGGAGTCGCCCCTGGTGGTCAGGAGAGAGAATGCAGCTTTAACACATGAAGCTTTGACTTCTATACAACCAGAGGAGTCGCCCCCTGGTGGTCAGGAGAGAGAATGCAGCTTTAACACATGAAGCTTTGACTTCTATACAACCAGAGGAGTCGCCCCCTGGTGGTCAGGAGAGAGAATGCAGCTTTAACACATGAAGCTTTGACTTCTATACAACCAGAGGAGTCGCCCCTGGTGGTCAGGAGAGAGAATGCAGCTTTCAACCAGAGGAGTTCACTCTTCCACTCAGAAGACGCTCCTCATATTTTTCTTCCTCTTCACAACTTAAAGATGCTGAACTCTGGATTTACACTCCACCTCTTTGTTTATTCACCAATGAAACTGTCTTTTGGTCAAAGTTGTGTTTTTTTATTTTTAAAGGGTTCTCTATGCTGCTGTTATGTATCATTATTAACCCCGTGCTCACTGAAAGACCCCGAGGCCCCCGGACACCCAGACTTTAGATCCAAGTCTGCAGGATTCATTGTACATCTGGAGAAGAAATAGCTCCACGTGTTCCTTGAACTCACCAGAACCCTACAGATGGGACGTTAAATGTGAAACACCAACTTTAACTCAAGAGGAGAAAAAAATAGCTTCACTTTGTATTACAGCCAGATTACCTCTGACAGCCTGTTTGTTCCCAGCGAGGAGAGAATCAGACGAGTCAGAGCAGCGTGGACGGATTAAAAGGAAACGTTAACTGTCCAGAATCTGAGACTCAATAAAGTAAAACGTGAGAGGGGGGGAGAGGGGGGAGGAGAGGGGAGGAGAGGGGTGGAAGGGGGAGGGGAGAGGGGGGGAAGGGGGGGGAGGGGGGTAATAAATGTAATAAAACTCCTGCTGCAGCGTGTTGACTCCCCTAAGTGAGAGTGATGGATGTGGAGCTTTAGGGGAGGATGGAGGGGGAGTGTTGTCGAAGGAAGAGGAGAGAGGGGGAGTTAAGGTGTGTGTAGGGGGAGAGAGAGAGAGAGAGAGAGACAGAGAGAGAGAGAGACAGAGAGAGAGAGAGACACAGAGAGAGAGGGAGAGGGAGAGAGACAGAGAGGGAGAGAGAGAGAGAGAGAGAGAGAGAGAGAGAGAGAGAGAGAGAGAGAGAGAGAGAGAGGGAGAGAGAGAGAGAGACCCTGCTCCTCACTACTTCCTCCTCTCCTCTGACACCAGCAGCCGTTTTCTTTCCTCCTGCAGTGAAACTCCACCAGGTAAGAAAAAGCGACCCGACTCTCTGTGACAATAACAATAATAACAATAATAACATTTCCGGAGCTTTAACAACAACAATCAAGAAGAAGAAGAAGAAGAAGAAGAAGTAGAAGAAGAAGGAGAAGAAGAAGGAGAAGAAGAAGAAGTAGAAGAAGTAGAAGAAGAAGGAGGAGAAGAAGAAGAAGAAGAAGGAGGAGAAGAAGGAAAAGAAGAAGAAGAAGTAGTAGAAGAAGTAGAAGAAGAAGAAGAAGGAGGAGAAGAAGAAGAAGAAGAAGTAGTAGAAGAAGAAGAAGAAGGAGGAGAAGAAGAAGAAGTAGTAGAAGAAGAAGAAGAAGGAGGAGAAGAAGAACCCTGCACGTTCGCGTGTCTGCAGAAACGTGCAAGACGTTCTTCACTAACTCAGCTGCAGCTTTCTTTGGGGGAAAGTTGGACCGGTTTTCCTCGTGCACGCTTCTCCTGACACCTTTTCTTATAGTGCACGGTTTTTGTGAGTGCGTGTGCGCATATGCGCGTGTGCGTGCGTGTAGTCCAGCCGGGCTGCAGCTGCACGCCGAGCTGATGGTCCGGCGCGTGTAGACGTGGCTCCATGAACCCATCGTGACGCGGTGATGTGTGCGCGCTGCGGTCTCCGCGTGTCAGGAAGCAGTGCGTGATTACTAGCGGCGTGTAGTCATCGTGAGCGCGCATGTTGTGCACGCAGCTCTGGGGGAGGCCCTGGGGGGTGTGGGGGGGGCATGACGTCATGATATCAAAAGGTGACCAAACATGAAATCTGTTCAAAAATAGATTCAAGGACGGCGGAGACTTTTTTATTGTTTGTTGTCACACATGGTGATGCTCGTGCACGGGGAGCGGTGCACGGTGTAAACAAAGTGTCATCGATGCTTGTCAACACATCCGTGATGTCATCTCCCAACAGAAGAGAAGTCGTGACACCAGAGTGAAATATTAAATAAGTGGTCGTTGTTTCATGGAGGTAGAGCACTCCTCTGCATTCCTACACGTTTATTTACATTCTGACGTCACGTGTGACGCGTCCCGATGGCGCAGACAGAAGGAGTTTATCTTTAGTTAGTTAAATACAGGTCAGAAAATAAAGCAAAGCAAACTTCCTCTCGGAGTTCAGACTGAAGAAGTATTTAAAGTATGGATGTGTCCTTTGGTCTCTGAGGGGAAAGAAAAGCGTTTTGGTCCGGAGGGGATTTATTGTATTTTATTTGTTATTATATTTGCGTTACCGTGGTTGCAGAAAGGCAAACTTTGTCAAAGTATACCAACTTTCTTATTGCATTTATTGTGTGGAAATCATAAAGCATAAATATATCCTCCACGATCAGCAACACCAGTGCTGAACAGAAACATTGTAATGTAACTTACATTGTAGTGTAACTTACATTGTAATGTAACTTACATTGTAGTGTAACTTACATTGTAGTGTAACTTACATTGTAATGTAACTTACATTGTAATATAACTTACATTGTAGTGTAACTTACATTGTAGTGTAACTTACATTGTAATATAACTTACATTGTAGTGTAACTTACATTGTAATGTAACTTACATTGTAATATAACTTACATTGTAGTGTAACTTACATTGTAGTGTAACTTACATTGTAATATAACTTACATTGTAATGTAACTTACATTGTAGTGTAACTTACATTGTAATATAACTTACATTGTAGTGTAACTTACATTGTAGTGTAACTTACATTGTAATGTAACTTACATTGTAGTGTAACTTACATTGTAATGTAACTTACATTGTAGTATAACTTACATTGTAGTGTAACTTACATTGTAGTGTAACTTACATTGTAGTGTAACTTACATTGCAAAGTAAGTTACATTATTACTGCATTCAAGAGTTGTTGGACTTACTGTTGGTTCGTGTGTTGTCGTATGAAAAGTTATTTATTTTGTGTTTTCCTGTAAATGTCCAGCAACATTAGGGATCAGAAAAGTCGGAAAAGTCTCCTGGGTGAAAGTGTCCTTGGTGAAAGTCTCCTGAAAGTGTCCTGGGTGAAAGTCTCCTGGGTGAAAGTCTCCTGGGTGAAAGTGTCCTTGGTGAAAGTCTCCTGAAAGTGTCCTGGGTGAAAGTCTCCTGGGTGAAAGTCTCCTGGGTGAAAGTATCCTTGGTGAAAGTCTCCTGGGTGAAAGTCTCCTGGGTGAAAGTCTCCTGGTTGAAAGTATCCTTGGTGAAAGTCTCCTGGGTGAAAGTATCCTTGGTGAAAGTCTCCTGGGTGAAAGTATCCTTGGTGAAAGTCTCCTGGGTGAAAGTCTCCTGGGTGAAAGTCTCCTGGGTGAAAGTGTCCTGGGTGAAAGTGTCCTGGGTGAAAGTCTCCTGGGTGAAAGTCTCCTGGGTGAAAGTCTCCTGGGTGAAAGTCTCCTGGAGTCAGATGTTTTGTTTTCGTGCCGCTTGCAGTGTTGGAAAAAAGAGTTGAAAGTTCTCCAACCAAAAGAAAGTAGAAACACAAGTTATAGTTTCAAACATCTCGTGTGAAGTCTTGATGTTTGTAAAGCTGAAGCTTCAGTAGAGGAATAAAACACGCAGATAATAACTGTTATGATGATGTTTCACTATCCGGAGCTGGAATAACTCGTTTCCTCCTCTCACGTCACGCTCATCCATCACCGAGGAAACCTCTAAAAACCTCTCATCCTCCCACTGTTTACTCTCTCTCTCTCTCTCTCTCTCCCTCCCTCTCTCTCTCTCTCTCTCTCTCTCTCTCTCTCTCTCTCTCTCTCTCTCTCTCTCTCTCTCTCTCTCTCTCCCTCTCTCTCTGTCTCTCTCCCTCTCTCTCTGTCTCTCTGTCTCTCTCCCTCTCTCTCTCTCTATATCTCTCTCTCTTAACTCTGACGATGTCGACATAGTGAAAACCAAAACAGGGATAAAAGGAAAGAATGATAGATTTATAAAAAGATAAAAAACTGTATGATGCAGTTTGTCCTCTTCTGCCCACGTGTGGCCAAAATAAATAATAAATACAGCTTTAATAATTGGATGTTGGTGTTTACTATTAATAGTCTTTGTATTAAAATTAACTCAGCCGTTAACAGACAGCAGAGACGTAAGTTTCCACAGTAAGATAATCAATAAGGTTATGAATAATGTGAGAGGAGTCGCCCCCTGGTGGCCAGGAGAGAGAATGCAGCTTTAACTCATGAAGCTTTGACTTCTATACAACCAGAGGAGTCGCCCCCTGGTGGTCAGAAGAGAGAATGCAGCTTTAACTCATGAAGCTTTGACTTCTATACAACCAGAGGAGTCGCCCCCTGGTGGTCAGGAGAGAGAATGCAGCTTTAACTCATGAAGCTTTGACTTCTATACAACCAGAGGAGTCGCCCCCTGGTGGTCAGGAGAGAGAATGCAGCTTTAACTCATGAAGCTTTGACTTCTATACAACCAGAGGAGTCGCCCCCTGGTGGTCAGAAGAGAGAATGCAGCTTTAACTCATGAAGCTTTGACTTCTATACAACCATAGGAGTCGCCCCCTGGTGGTCAGGAGAGAGAGTGCAGCTTTAACACATGAAGCTTTGACTTCTATACAACCAGAGGAGTCGCCCCCTGGTGGTCAGGAGAGAGAGAGTGCAGCTTTAACACATGAAGCTTTGACTTCTATACAACCAGAGGAGTTGCCCCCTGGTGGTCAGAAGAGAGAATGCAGCTTTAACTCATGAAGCTTTGACTTCTATACAACCAGAGGAGTCGCCCCCTGGTGGCCAGGAGAGAGAATGCAGCTTTAACACATGAAGCTTTGGCTTCGCTTTAAAGAACCGGAGGTTGCTGCCTCACATGTGCTCAGTTTACCATAAGGCACTCTGGGTAAAAGGATCTGAGTGCCATATGTTTTGTGTTTTATAACGTTATTTATTTGACATATAGTCACACTGAACTACTATTATTGTCTGTAAATCTCGTGTCTAAAGGATTAATTTCTTGCTTCTAGTTTGTGGTGTTGCAGACATTTGTATCAGCTGCGTGTGTGTGTGTGTGTGTGTGTGTGTGTGTGTCTGTGTGTGTGTGCGTGTGTGTGTGTGTGTGTGTGCGTGTGTGTGTGTGTGCGTGTACGCGCGTGTGTGTGTGTGTGTGTGTGTGTGTGAGAGAGAGAAGAGCACATCGTCCTCAGACATGTTTGTCAAAGTGTTTCATGCTGTGAGAGAATCAAACCGATGTTTTTACATCCAATAGAGACCAGGTGTGTTTGAGGATGTGAGACAGCACCCCCCCCAACCCCCCCTCCCACCGCCCCCCACCCCCCACCCCCCCACCACCTCCCAAATCTTCAGTTTGATTCTGAATCCAGGTCTTCTGGATCCCCAGGCTTTGCCTTTAGATGTTTATGTCTTTGAAAGTTAAAGAAAAGGTCAAAGGTTAAATATCTGTAAATGTTCACGTGTCTTCAGTCTGCTTCACTGTCTCGTATAATTAGTGGTTTCCTACATTTCCCAGAAACAGTTGCGAGAGATTAGTGTTGGAGGACTACGTCTTTTACAACAGATTTCTCGTTTGATTGTTGTACATTTATAGAAACAAACGTTCAAAACGATGGTTCTGCTCGTTGATGCCAGTAGAGCCTGATGACCGTGTAAAGAATAAATCACTATTTTAAACTCCTCTGTTTTCGGCCAGTTGTCCGCAGGAATGTGAGAATGACCAAACAACAGACGGAGCTCTGACACAGCGCTGTGTGTCGGCTTCAGGTCTCGGCTTCAGGGCTCGGCTTCAGGTCCCGGGTTCAGGGCTCGGCTTCAGGTCCCGGGTTCAGGTCTCAGGCTTCAGGTCTCGGGTTCAGGTCCCGGCTTCAGGTCTCGGCTTCAGGTCTCGGGCTTCAGGTCTCGGCTTCAGGTCTCGGGCTTCAGGTCTCGGCTTCAGGTCTCGGGCTTCAGGTCTCGGCTTCAGGGCTCGGGCTTCAGGTCTCGGCTTCAGGGCTCGGCTTCAGGTCTCGGCTTCAGGTCTCGGCTTCAGGTCTCGGGCTTCAGGTCTCGGCTTCAGGTCCCGGCTTCAGGTCTCGGCTTCAGGTCTCGGCTTCAGGTCTCGGCTTCAGGTCTCTTCAGGTGTCTTCGTACGCTCACGCTGTTCCTCCCCTCCCCTCTGCAGGTCAGCCATGTGGGCGGTGTGTCTGAGGCT
>JACSYO010000958.1:270000-272500 GCA_016806645.1 Ophiodon elongatus | reverse complement strand
TTCTGCCTCGCGATCCTCCAGAAGACATAATTAAGATGGATTCCCTCAGATTTACGAGCGGGATTTGGAGCGTCAGATGTGAGAGCTTTCCTGCAAGTTGTTTCCATTTCTGAATTTGTAACCGTAATAAAAGACTTAATGCCGTCGTGTGCACGTCGGAGTGAGCGGCCCGGTTATTTATTGGAGCTGTCGCTCAGCGAGAGCCACGAAACACAATCACGTAGTCTGGACTGTTTATAAGCTACATCGAATCCTCCCACGTACTAAAAACTAAAATATTATAATGTTCCTACTAACACCCAAAGTTAAGAAGTAATCAGATCATTTACCGAAGTACTAGTTCCAATAAAATAACCTAAAAAAACTCCATTTATGCGTTTAAAATCCCACTAAAGTAAAAGTATTATTAGCAATATGTGGTGTTTTGTAATGTTATTAGATAAAGTAATAAAGTACGTCGGTGTTTTGGGGCCATTTTAGGTTAAAGAAATGATCATTTACGGAGAAAAAAGTCATAAATATGCAAGAAAAAATAGTGTAAAACTGTAGTGACACCAGCCGCCATCTGAATAGCGTTATTACGGTAAGATAGCGTTATTAGGGTAAGATAGCGTTATTACAGTAGGATGGCCTTTTAGCCAGGCGACACGCATCGTGCTTTATCCTCATGTTTTATTTCACCAAGGAGTTAGTCAGTTGTTTTACTCAAATATTTTTTTTTTACTTCAATCTCAAATTAAATTGGTTCTCACACATTTTAAGATGATAATTTTAGAGAATATTCAAGTGTTTATTCAAGTATTTTCCTTATTTTCTTGGAAATTCAGATTCTTTCTAGTAACTATAACTGTAAAATAAGTGTAGTGAGTTACAGTATTTCCCTGTGAAATGTTGTGAAGTGGAAGAAGCATAAAGTGTAAAGTATCTCCCGATGTTTCTGTCTGCACCGCTCACCGTGTTCCTTCTCCTCCACGCAGGGGATAAAGGAGACCGAGGGGACAAGGGCACACCTGGCAAGCCCGGTTTAGAGGGACCCTCCGGCCACCGAGGCCTCGTGGGCCCTAAAGGAACCAAAGGCCAGGCCGGCTCCCCCGGAGACCCCTGCAAGATCCCTCGCTCCTCCTTCTCGGTGGGCCGCCGCAAGGCGCTGCACAGCGTGGACTACTACCAGGCGCTGGTGTTCGACACGGTGTTCGTCAACCCGCACGAGCACTTCAACATGTTCAAGGGAAAGTTCTACTGCTACGTGCCGGGGATCTACTTCTTCAACTTGAACATCCACACCTGGAACTTCAAGGAGACCTACATGCACCTGATGCACAACGAGCGGGAGCAGGTGATCCTGTACGCCCAGCCCAGCGAGAGGTCCATCATGCAGAGCCAGAGCGTCATGATGGACCTGGCCCTGAACGACGAGGTCTGGGTCCGGCTCTACAAGAGGGAGCGGGAGAACGCCGTGTACAGCGACGACGTGGACGTGTACATCACCTTCAACGGGTACCTGGTGGCCCCGAGCGTCCAGTGAGGACCACCTGGTCTGGAGAACTGGAACAGGGACGTTACGAGTTTGGTGCTTATTAAAAACCCTTTGCGGCGCGGAGAGGAACATCCTGTACTTTGTTTACTCCGTCTGCTCTCCACTCCTTTCAGGGACTTTGTGTTTACACTCCAGTTGTATCAGGAATCCTGCGTCCGTGCAATCCGTTGTGTATTTGTACTGCGAACAGAGGCTTTCTGTCTCACGACTGCTGTCAGACCTTTGACTGATGTTTCCTTGGTGCCTTTCTGAACAACGCCTAGCTTTAAAGGGTTCGTTCGCCCCAAGTTACAAAAACACATTGTCCCACTTATGATAATCTCTATAAACAGGTTCTATACAGGACGAGGTTTTGGCATCTGGTCCTCATCCATGCAGTTGTGAGCAGGCGACCCGGCCTCCTGATGCCTGAGTACGAGGTTCACGAGGTTCATCTCAATCACAGTGGGACAAATATTTTAGGAAATCCGTAGCCTCTTATTTTGGATTTGATTCACAAATATTAAATTTAGTTGCTCATCTTCAGTGAAAACACGACCTTTCCGTGATCATCATCATGCTGCTGGGTGATGTAGGCCGTCCAGCTTTTATTTTAAAAAGGTCGACAGATTAAGTTGTAATAGAGTCTAAAACATGGCTGGTGTAAGAGGGGAATCACATTTCTTATAATTTTGGCGAACTGACCCTTTAAACATAAGCATATCCCAACATATCAAGAATAAACATAAAGGTGCTTTATTTCCAAATGCAGGAATGCATTAAGGTTCCATACGATGTTTTCTGACAGAGACTTCAAGCTGCAGAGCGGTTTATGTAAATAGCTGTATGATAGCGGTCTTTATATTCTGAACTGTGTCGTGTTTGTGAACAGCGTTTCCTCTTTGTTCTGCATCACCCAGCCACAAAGGGGCGCTTGATTATGACAAATGTAACGTTTTCAGATTGGAAAGAGTGAAATCTGTA
>JACSYO010000958.1:240000-262500 GCA_016806645.1 Ophiodon elongatus | reverse complement strand
AGGTCTGAGGGGAGTCTCAGGTCTCAGGTCTGAGGGGAGTCTCAGGTCTGAGGGGAGTCTCAGGTCTGAGGGGAGTCTCAGGTCTCAGGTCTGAGGGGAGTCTCAGGTCTGAGGGGAGTCTCAGGTCTCAGGTCTGAGGGGAGTCTCAGGTCTGAGGGGAGTCTCAGGTCTCAGGTCTGAGGGGAGTCTCAGGTCTCAGGTCTGAGGGTCGAAGAACCAACAACAGGTTCTTATGACGGAATATTTCAAAAGCTGAACGACTACAAAATTGTATTGTATACTTGTATACTTGTATTCTTGTATTCATGTATTCATGTATTCTTGTATACTTGTATACTTGTATTCTTGTATTCATGTATTCATGTATTCTTGTATACTTGTATTCTTGTATTCATGTATTCATGTATTCTTGTATACTTGTATTCTTGTATTCATGTATTCATGTATTCTTGTATACTTGTATACTTGTATTCTTGTATTCTTGTGTACTTGTATTCATGTATTCATGTATTCTTGTATTCATGTATACTTGTATTCTTGTATACTTGTATACTTGTATTCTTGTATTCTTGTATACTTGTATTCTTGTACACTTGTACTCTTGTACACTTGTATTCATGTATACTTGTATTCTTGTGTACTTGTATACTTGTATTCTTGTATACTTGTATACTTGTATTCTTGTATACTTGTATCCTTGTATTCTTGTATTCTTGGCCATAATTACAACAAATGTAAAGTACATTCTTCACTCAACAACTGTGCCTTTGGGATCCTAATTAGTTCAGACTAATTACTCTGGAATGCACGCGAGCACTCGAGAGACATTGTAGCCAAACATCTCGGTGACATTTCATATTTACATAAAGTTGAATCGTTCATTAAGTAACTGTGAGGAACTTTTACCTCTCAGGTTAGTCCTGGTCCTCTTTATGCAGCGTCTCTTCTTCCTCCTCCTCCTCCTCCTCCTCCTCCTCCTCCCCCTCTTCCTCCTCCTCCTCCTCCTCCTCCCCCTCTTCCTCCTCCTCCTCCTCCTCTTCCTCCTCCTCTTCCTCCTCTTCCTCCTCCTCCTCTTCCTCCTCCTCTTCCTCCTCCTCCTCTTTCTCTTCCTCCTCCTCCTCCTCTTCCTCCTCTTCCTCCTCCTCTTCCTCCTCCTCCTCTTCCTCCTCCTCCTCCTCTTTCTCTTCCTCCTCCTCCTCCTCTTCCTCCTCTTCCTCCCTCTTCTTCCTCCTCCTCCTCCTCCTCCTCCTCCTCCTCCCCCTCTTCCTCCTCCTCCTCCTCCTCCTCCCCCTCTTCCTCCTCCTCCTCCTCCTCTTCCTCCTCCTCTTCCTCCTCTTCCTCCTCCTCCTCTTCCTCCTCCTCTTCCTCCTCCTCCTCTTTCTCTTCCTCCTCCTCCTCCTCTTCCTCCTCTTCCTCCTCCTCTTCCTCCTCCTCCACTACCTCTTTAGTCCACAGGGGGCGCCAGAACCAACACAAGATAAAAAAAAGTTTTATTGTCGTGGCTTTAAAATAAAAATCAATATAAATGCAAATATCTTGAGTCATGACACTCTGGACTGTTAAATATTATATATATATATATAAATATATTATAACTTTAAAGACATTAATTTCTTGATTCTGTGGCTGCAGAGCGCGATTATGTTTCAGCTCATCACAGATTCACGATGTAACCAGAATGTTCCTTCATTTCCTCCTTCATAATTACATTTTTGCGCCACAGCACATTTAATTTTCCCTCCCCGTTCCCCACATCGGAATTCTGGAGAAAAGCTTTTTAATTGAACGGTCATTAGCAGCTTTTATGTTTTTATTTTATTATGTTTTTTGGTGATTTCTTTTTTTTTTTTGGTGATTTCTTTTATGTTTTTATTTGATTTCTGATTTATTGGTGTTCATGTGGTCCGTGTGTGAAACTCGTCTCGTGAAAGAGATTCAATAACCCAATAATTTATCCTGCATGAATAAAAGTTGACGTGGACGGTGACTTCCTCAGATGCTCGTCTGCGTGTTACGCACCGCGTCGTCATTTTAATTATTAATAATATGTTTGTTTGCATAAAACCGAGTCCAGCTCACAGTATGACATATATATATATATATATATATATATATATATATATATATATATTCATATTCAGTTTAGACTCGTGTGAATCCAGACTTGGTCACGAGGTCCTTAAATAACAAGTGCGTTACTTTTCAACAACATGAATGTGCATAAATTATTTTAATATCTCCGTGTGCAAATGTGATGTTTGGGGAGGTTTTACTTTGTTTCATCTTCTCTCTTCCACACGAGGAGGCGAGTCCATAACTCTTTATGCTTCATCTCTTCCATTAAGTGTTGAAACGCAGATGATCGATGACGACTGACGGACGAACGGAACAAAGAGAAATGATGAAATATCCTCATCAGCTTTTCGCCTCCTTTAGTCTGGACCAGGATCCAGAGACCTGTTGAGCTCCGGATCTCAACCGCTCGGTCATCCAACTTGTGATGGTTGAAAAACATGACAAAAACACGACAAAAACACAACAAAAACACAACAAAAATAAAAAAAGGTGACTCAGCATCACTGCTGCTGTTATGAATCCACATGTAATGTATTCAGGTCATATTTCATCATCACTCAGTCTCACGCTTCCAAGGAACGTTAGCTAGTGAACGTCAGCTAGTGAACGTTAGCTAGTGAACGTTAGCTAGGGAACGTTAGCTAGTGAACATTAGCTAGGGAACATTAGCTAGTGAACGTTAGCTAGTGAACGTTAGCTAGGGAACGTTAGCTAGTGAACGTTAGCTAGTGAACGTTAGCTAGGGAACGTTAGCTTGTGAACGTTAGCTAGGGAACGTTAGCTTGTGAACGTTAGCTTGTGAACGTTAGCTAGAGAACGTTAGCTTGTGAACGTTAGCTAGTGAACAGGAAAACTGTTCGTCTAGAAATGATGAGATATTCAACTGTTTTTGAAGTTATGCAGATTAATTTGAGCTTTTTAAAAATTTATTCATATCAATTCTTGAGGACATTTAGATTTTAGATTTTAAAGTATCTTTGTAAATTACCCAAAATGTTTAAAAAGAATAATATTTTAAAGCCATTTGGCAGTACCCGTGCGGCCCACTAGATGGTGCTCTCTCCCTCGGTGGTGGAGAAGAGCTGGTCCACAACATGATAATGAGAAGAGACACATTAACCAGTTAATAACAACAGAAGCTTCATTCAAACTAAGAAACACAAAATTAAAAGGTGAACTGAATATTTGAAGGTCAGAATTTGAGAATCAGTGTAAAGAGTCATCGAGATGTAAAAGATCCAACAAAACCTGCTTTAAGAGCACTGGGAACTCCCCCTCTTCCTCCTCTTCCTCAACTTCATCTTTCTCCTCCTCTCTCTCTTCCTCCTCCTCCTCTTCCTCCTCCTCTCCCTCTTCCTCCTCCTCTTCCTCCTCTCCCTCTTCCTCCTCTTCCTCTTCCTCCTCTTCCTCCTCCTCTCCCTCTTCCTCCTCTTCCTCCTCCTCTCCCTCTTCCTCCTTCTCTTCCTCCTCTCCCTCTTCCTCTTCCTCCTCCTCTCCCTCTTCCTCCTCTTCCACAACTTCATCTTCCTCCTCCTCCTCTTCCTCAACTTCATCTTCCTCCTCCTCATCCATCTCCTCATCTCCCTCCTCCTCTCCCTCCTCCTCCTCTTCCTCCTCATCCATCTCCTCCTCCTCAACTTCATCTTCCTCCTCCTCTCCCTCCTCCTCTTCCTCCTCATCCATCTCCTCCTCTTCCTTCTCCTCCTCAACTTCATCTTCCTCCTCCTCCTCTTCCTCCTCCTCCTCCTCTCCCTCCTCCTCAACTTCATCTTCCTCCTCCTCCTCCTCCTCCTCCTCTCCCTCTTCCTCCTCCTCTTCCTCTTCCTCCCCCTCTCCCTCCTCCTCTTCCTCCTCCTCCTCAACTTCATCTTCCTCCTTCTCTCCCTCTTCCTCCTCCTCCTCTTCCTCAACTTCATCTTCCTCCTCCTCTCCCTCCTCCTCCTCTTCCTCAACTTCATCTTCCTCCTCCTCTTCCTCCTCATCCATCTCCTCCTCTTCCTTCTCCTCCTCAACTTCATCTTCCTACTTCTCCTCTTCCTTCTCCTCCTCTTCCTACTTCTCCTCTTCCTTCTCCTCCTCTTCCTACTTCTCCTCTTCCTTCTCCTCCTCTTCCTTCTCCTCCTCCTCCTCTTCCTTCTCCTAAATAAAGAATACATTTAAATAAATAAATAAAAATAAAAAATAATAATTAAAAAAAATAATTAAATAGTAAATAAATAAGTTAATAAATATATATATATATATTTTACATTATTATGTATTTATTCTATAATTGTTTTGGTTTTATCATTATTTTTCATGTGTGAATAAGACCAACATTGGGGGGGGGGGGGCGGGGGGGGGGGCGTCCTACCGAGCCTGGTGGAGGGGTGCTGCCCTCTAGTGAGCCCATCAAACCACAGGACACAGGTTTAAAATTTTAAAATTAATTTATTATACGTCTTTGTCATAGAAGTCATTACGTTTTGTTCATGGTTAACATACAGCCATTCATATAGAGAACAGGAGCCGGTGGTCTTCCTCCTCGTCTTCAATTAACTTAGAAATGTACACGTGACCCGAAGGAGAAAATATCCTGTTTTCAAAAGTCTCTTTTCTCATTTGTGTCCTCCTCCTCCTCCTCCTCCTCTTTCTCCTCCTCCTCTTCCTCCTCCTCCTCCTCCTTCTCCTCCTCCTCCTCTTTCTCCTCCTCCTCCTCCTCTTCCTCCTCCTCCTCCTCCTCTTGGATGATCGGATGTAGAGGCAAAGGAACACCTGAACACACTGGCACAACGATGAACACAGGCGGAGGGCAGAGGTGCATTCTGGGAGCTGAACACCGAGCCACGAAACAACACACCCGCACATTCAGTAAGCAACACACACACACACACACACACACACACACACACACACACACACACACACACACACACACACACTCACCCGAACACTAATTATAGAGACCCATTAAAACATTTCAAAATAAAAGCCCAAAATAATGATAATAATAATAAAAAAAGAAAAAACGAAGCCCCGACAATGATATAAAAAATAAAACTCTGCGACCGTATACAATCATCATCAGTGCACGAGGACCGAGGGAGGCCGGGACCTCCTCCGGGTGGGAGGAGGTGCTGGGGACGCGTCTCCATCATCATCATTGTAAACCTCATTATTATTATTATTATTATTATTTCTTGTGTAAAGAACGGAGGGCGGAATCGTGGCGGGAGGATTAGACGGATATGAACCTGGCAACCGGCCCTGTTGGTTAGTTGGCTGCAGCACTCGTGTCTCGAGGGGGGGGCGAGGGGGGGGCATGAGACTGTGTGTGTGTGTGTGTGTGTGTGTGTGTGTTCATTTCTCAGCAACATGGCGTGTTTTTTTCCTACAAGATGGACGGACGGTGGCGCTCGTGTGTGTCTGAGGACAAGCAGGACGCCCCCTGGTGGTCACCGGGAGGACGAGCGGCAGCTAGCAAACCCCTCGCTAAGCCCCGCCCCCTCTAACGCAGACCGGCCAATCACAGCGGTTTCAGGCTGGTTCGGTGGGTTTGGAGGTGAAACGTGGTTAAACGTTGCGTAACAGAGAAACTCGTTATGCGGAGAGATAAACGATTATGCAACGCTAGCGTAGCTAACGTTAGCACAGCATGTTAGCACTTCTGTGCTACGCTAGCTACTGAAGCTATACTGAATGTATGTTAATGATTGTTCCTTCGTACCGGTGAATTAGTGCGTTTACACTTCAGCTTCTATCTTTATCTTTTTAAGCCGTTTTCATCTGTAGAAGAAGAGAATAATAATAATAATAATAATCAAATGTTATGGAGCGGGTTGTTTTTTTAATGAGTCACAAACCTCCTGCTGTGGAGGTTTGTTGATGTTCACTTCATGAAGCCGTCACACAACAACACACACCAGTTATGATGAAACCATTAATAATTATAACAAATCATAACTCTGTTTAAGATACAATACATTGCCTGACAAAATAACAGTTACATCTTTTATCAAAACAAAAAATAAACAAACAGATATATATCCCCATATATAAATAAATATATATTTATATATATATAAATATATATATTTATATATATATTTATATATATGTATTTATATATATATATATATATTTATTTATATATATATATATATATATATTTAAATATATATATATATATATATAAACGATACACACATCCCTCCAATAAGGTGCAATTCATAGTTTAACAGAGACGTCTGCATTTCAGGATGCAACTTAAATAAAAAGCTTTTTTTCCAAAAGATCATCATTTTTAGTTGTTTTTTTTTAACAACATCTTTGTCGGTTTGGAGGAAAGAAACCAACAGAAGATATCAGTGATGAAATAAAATAAAAGACACAACACAAAAAATAAAAAAAGCACCAAAGCATTTATCGTCAGACGTACACAGAAAATTAAACAAAAGATGATTATTTCTGCGTCCTGGGTCGCTCTCGGGTCGAGGCGTCCAGCCAGAACCGGTTCTGAGCGGCTGAGCGACGACACACAAAAAAAAGAAAGTTTGTTTTGGTCACACAATGGCGAGCCTTCATGGCGTCGCACGGCGAGGCGCCAACAGAGCGCTACAGTGGTCGGACTGGTTCACCAGCAGGGACACACACAGGCTGCACTGTGTGTGTGTGTGTGTGTGTGTGTGTGTGTGTGTGTGTGTGTGTGTGTGTGTGTGCGCGTGTGCGCGTGCGTGTGTGTGCGTGTGTGTGCGTGTGTGTGCGTGCGTAGGTAGGACAATGAGTTATGAATTAAAAAAAAAACAACAGAAACAACAATAACAAAATAAAAATAAACCCTTGTAAATCTAGTGGTTGTGTGTTTAAGGTTACAAGGAAAATATGATGTCATCGACATAACAGAGCAAACAAGATGGCCGCCACAGTGTGAAGTCCCCTTTAGGGCATCGGAGGAGGTAAAAGCTCTGTGAGTCTATTCTAGTCAGTGCTCACACACACACACACACACACACACACACACACACACACACACACACACACACACACACAGCCTTAAAAATAAAGACATTAAATATCAAGCTGCCAAGTGGATGACGTTCAAAAAAAAAAAAAAGAAAAAGTACAAAAAAAAGAGTTAAATAGAAAAACAGAGCGCCCAAAAAAAGAAAAAGAAAAGCGTTTGTCAGACGTCCAGCAGACGATGTTAACAGAAGGAAAGACACGCCGGCCCACTTCATACGAAAAGTGCCAAAACAAAACCAAACAATAGAGACCGTGAACGTGGGAAGTCAGTGATTGTCACTCCCTCTCTATGCCCCCTCCCTACCCCCATGCCCCCCCTTCATGCCCCCCCACCCCCCCACCCAATGCCCCCCCAACCACCCCCCCCTCCCCCTCATCTGCCTCTTTTCTAACGCCGCCATCATCTCGGTCCGCTGAGTTCTAAGTTTCTGAGATTTGCAGGTCGACTCAAGTTACAAAGACGAACACACACACACACACACACACACACACACACACACACACACACACACACACACACACACACACAAAAGGGGGAATAAACCCACACACGACATGGAGAGAGCATGTGGACGCCTGAAGGTGAGTCCTGCGTGGGACACCTTGTCATGGAAGGTCACAGAAGGTCATGGAAGGTCACGGAAGGTCATGGAAGGTCATGGAAGGTCACAGAAGGTCATGGAACCCTGCAGCCCGGAGAGCGTTCCTTAAGTCACCTCAAAGGCGTCGGGTGGGGTCGAGGACTGAGACCACTTCTTTGAGCACCTTACAGGAAAGGTCTTCCCCAAAACGTTGCCACGAAGGGTGAAAATATCGCCATGACAACACATCGACGGCCGAGCCTTCGTGACCTTTGCTCCCCTACTTCCGGTATTTAGCAACGTCTGATTCGGACTCTGATGAAACCGAAACAGCTTCCGCCCGGCCGCCGGCTAACTTAGCTTAGCATAAAGCAGCGCTAAGAGCCTGTAATGGTTTTCAATGAGAGTGAAGCGTTTTTCCGCCGCGCCTCGAGCTATTAGCGTCTATTAGCCGACGATTAGCGTTTTTCTAATTGTGTAGACAGTTGCAGGATGACTCAACCACTCATAGTTAATATAATCTACAAACAACAACAACAACAACAACAACAGGAGGCGAATCAGTGCGGTACGTGAGAATTCAGGTTGTTTTCCTTCATTTAAACTCTACTATTAGCAAACAGGTCATTAAGCTAACGTTAGCACTCATTCGCCGGTTGCTTAGTAACAAGAATAATTTTTTAAAAGATGCAGCAAACTGCAAAAAATACCCTCCGCTGTCTGCTGGAGGCCGAGGGCAGCTCATGAACACGTTGTGTCTCGTTTATGTGTGAGATCATTTCCTGGTCATATTTCTTTTAATTCTTAATAAAATACCTGAAATGTTCTTTTTTTTTTCATCTTACTTTGATTGTTGCAAAGCCACAGAGAAATACAGAGAAAAAACAACCACACGGGACGATGCCGTCCACGTACGTCTGTCCACCGGGTCGCCCGGAGACGGAGACGGTCTTGATCTGCAGCCGGTTGTCGGCCTGAATGCGACTCATTGTGTCACCATCTGTCTCTGCAGCCACACTCACTTTCATCTTTTTAGATCTGCACTGTCACAACATATGCCCCCCCCTCCCCCCCCGAAGCCAACAATCTGTCCTGCACCACACCGAGCCTGCGTATGAGCCCCACACCTCTCCTCCCTGATGACACCAGACTCCATCGGACGGTTCACAGGAGTTCCTCCGCTTCAGGTCCACCAGGAACAGAACCCACTTCAGGTGGTTTTTTCGTGTCACTGTTTTTACGTGACTCGGCCACTTTGCCGAACAGAACTGGGCCGCGGCCGGACCGGCGAACAAAAGGAAGGTTCCAGTTCTCAGAGGACGGATTAAACATTGATTTAACATCTGGTTCTGCAGATAGTTCTGCTTGAATTAGATTTTTTAATATCTGCCTCCACTGCAGTAAAAAACTAAGTATATTGTGGTTTTCACAACTTTGACAACTACAAAAATAAAAAAGAAAGCGTCTCTGTTACTCTGGATAATCCACGGGACATAAACAGGAATACTTTAAGACTATTACTTTAACAGAAAGTAGTTCCAAGGAAAACTGGACTGACAGGAAGGAACCAATCATCTCTCTCTCTGAAGTCTGGGCAGTAAACCTCTGGTACCATTTGGACCGATCACAGGAAGCGTCTCATTCCACTGGTGACTAGCAGCCTATTTGCGCATTTTCTTCGACTGAATTTGGTGAATTTATTGTTGGTCGAACCACAAACGAGACAACCGTTTGCCGGCCGGTGCACCCTGAGCTCCCTCTCCTTCATCCCCGCCACCAGGAGAACATTTAGCCGTAAGAAAGCAGTTGGCGGCTCCGTACTCTCCTCGTGACGGGGACTGCTGGCTCCAATGTAGCACGAAAGCATGGTTGGGAATTAGCTAGCTAGCTAGCAGCTGCAAAATGACTAAACGTTATACTTCAACCACAAAGCACCGCTCATGGTCGGTACGTTCGCCGGTGTAGCATGAAAGCCCGGTGGCATTAGCACGCTAGCCAGGCGCTACACGAGTAAACTGTAAGAACGCAGCTTCATCCACACACATCGTAGTAGAGCAACCGTACAACCAATAACCCAACGTCTCTCCACCACAAGACTTTTGTTTACAATCTGTGGCGTGTTTTGAGTTTTGCCTTTGTAAAGGTAAACGGACTATTTTGAGAACTTTCCAACGCCGTCAATTGAATTCCATTCCGCTCCGTGGTCACAGAGTCCGGCAGCTGGACGTTCTAGAGGGAGTTTTATAATGTGGCTGAACTGGCCCTTAAGATAATAACATTCATCACAACAAAAAAAGACTTCTGGCTCTGGTTCTGGTGCTACGCTCGTGGTTAGCATCTGGTGCTACGCTTGTGGTTAGCATCTGGTGCTACGCTTGTTGTTAGCAGCTGGTGCTACGCTTGTGGTTAGCATCTGGTGCTACGCTCGTGGTTAGCAGCTGGTGCTACGCTTGTGGTTAGCATCTGGTGCTACGCTCGTGGTTAGCATCAGGTGCTATGCTTGTGGTTAGCATCTGGTGCTACGCTCGTGTTTAGCATCTGGTGCTACGCTCGTGGTTAGCAGCGCCTGCGCTCCGATCGGTGACACATCGCTGCAGCTGTCGGGTGTAATGCGATCGCTCAGCTCGGGGAATGCGAGCGCTTTCAGCGAAGAGGAACAACAACATGTTTGCAGCCAACACGACCGCAGCAACACGGGAGGCGTGTGCTGGGTCCCGTCCCGGAATCCACCGCGGACCTCAGTCCTTGAGTCGAAGCGTTGAAGTCAGAAATCAGGGAACAGGACTCTCCAGTGGACCGAGACGGGAAAACCTGGCGCTCTTCTTTTGTGTTTTCAAAAGGCCTCCAGCTGCAGACAGAAATGACTCCAACTACCAAGTCAGAGTAAAACGAGCCCTCTTGCCTTCACACACCCTCCTCCTTGGTTTCCGGCCGCTAATGTTTCTTGGAAAAGATCAGTCGGTGGAAGCCACGGGGCTGAAGGGGGGTTGTGTGTGTGTGTGTGTGTGTGTGTGTGTGTGTGGGGGGGGGTTAGTAGGAAGGGGGAGGGGGCGTGAAGGCATGTAAGCCCCGTTGACAGGCAGCCACTCTGCAAGCAAAACAACAGATGGGGGGGTCGTGGTGGTGGGTGAGACACACATCTGTGCAGGATGCACACACACACACAACACACACACACACACACACACACACACACACACACACACACACACACACACACACGCCTTGTGGAGGTGGTTAGTGTGTGTGGAGGGTCTTAAAGGCGGACCGGGGTCTTTTTTTGGATCGTTATCTTCACAGAGTTCACGCCCTTTATTCAGGTCGTGGTTTAGTCCCGCTGCAGCTGTGAAAACTAATAATAATAATAATAATAATAATAACAATAACAATGCTTCCCGGGGCTTCGTCCAGAAAATAACCCCAGTGATGTCATAGTGATGTCATAGTGACGTCATCGGGGGGCCATCTCAGCTCGGAGACTTTAAAATGTGCAACAAAAAAAGCCGGGGTTGTAAACTAGCGGCACGGACGTTCACCGCCCAGGGGAGGCGTCGCCAGAAAGACATGCCAATCAGTTGCATTGTGGGAAATGTAGGATCATAGGATCACCTCCACTGCACCGGTTTTGATCTTTTTTTAAATCTGTGTCTTACGAGTCCCTCAACTTACGGAAGTGCAACACTGAGTCACAGGAGAGGCCCGCTACGCCGCTAGCTACATACATGCTACGCCGTTAGCTGCATACGTGTGCAGCAATAAACTAAACTGTAGGAGACCAGCTGCATTCAGTACAAAGAGAAAACTTCTTCAGGACTCACATCATCCAATTTCAAACCCTAACCTCCCAAACGGGTCCAAATTTGTCTAATATCAATAACTGAAAGGTAATAAAGGTAATAAAGGTAATAAAGACAGCGTAAACAGCTGTTTCCAGGCAGCGCAGCACCTGACCCGTCTGGTTTCCTGTTTTAGTTCATTCCCTCTGTTCCAGTCACCACGTCGACTGCAGATTATTCGTCGGCGGAGAGAAAAGATGATCAAATTAAAAGCCAAAGCTTTATATTGTTTGACCCTGCAGTTAAAGTATTGAAGATAAAGTGAATCAATCAGATCCTCGAGGTGCGCTGCGGTTGAGAGGCTGCAGACGTTTTGATGATTTCATGAACGATAACGCTGTAAACGTCCCGGGCTGAAACAACCTGCCAACGTGTCCTTGAGCAAGACACAGCGTGGCTCCGCCTCCGTCGTCAGGACGACGAGCTGCTCCCGTCATACAAAACGCTTTTAATTACCTCGTTATTACCTCGTTATTACCTCGTTATTACCTCGCCGCGCTCCCTTCACCACGGGCTTCCTCCTCTGAGACGTCACGGGGAGGATTAGGTTTAAAAATATCTCTTTTTCTGGGGGGGGGGGGGGGGCTCTCTTTGGGCTTCTCGTTGTTCTCTGTTCGTTAGTATTCCTCCTTCAGGTTTTAGTCCTACTCTTATTGACCGTCTGCGAGGAGTTCGTCAGATCGATGAAAAACACTCTCAAACTGTAAAAAGACAGAGAGAGGTGTGTGTAGGTTAATGGCGTTCACTGTGTGTGTGTGTGTGCGTGCGTGCGTGCGTGCGCGTGCGTGTGTGCGTGTGTGTGTGCGTGCGTGCGTGTGTGCGTTGTCTCGGCAGCTTTCGTGACATTTACCGATCGTGACGAGAGGCTTTCTGTTCCTCTCCCTCGCCTCTCGTCCCGTCGGCTGCTGTCTCGGCCGATGACCTCACGCTGTTAGCGATCTAAGAAATGCATCGAGAGGATTGTTGCCGTGGCGACAACAGGGGCAACAAGGCTGAGAGAAGTAACCCCGGGCCAGTCTTTTAGCAGGCTCAGACACCCTTATCTGGCATGAGTCACTGTCTGTCGCACACACACACACACACACACACACACACACACACACACACACACACACACACACACTATTTCAGAAGTGCATAGCATACATGCAGATATGCAAACACACGCTGATCGCCAGATGTGCAGCGGGCCGAGAGAGTCAGCACATGTTTGAGGTTTGAGGTCTTGAAGTTTAGTTTGTTTTGTTTGCACATCAAATTATGTACGAGGTGCAAGAAAAGCTCTGAAAAGTATTTTATTTTAGTAAATTTAGGAGTGAAAGTATATTTCTTTCTGTTCCATATTGTGGACCATTAACTGTGTATAAGAAGTGGACGTAGTCATGGTAACGTCACCTCGTTAGTTTGTGAACTGAAGTTTTGAAGCCTTGAGTTTGGCGATTTGGCCGTCGCCATCTTGGTTTTTTGAAACCAGCGAACGAGGTAGCCCCGCCCCTAAAGCATCCCCTGCTTTATGGTCTGTTTGACTCTAAATGGACCATAATTTACTAAATGAGAGAAGTAGAGTCATTTTCTATAGACTTCTATACAACCAGAGGAGTCGCCCCCTGGTGGTCAGGAGAGAGAATGCAGCTTTAACACATGAAGCTTTGACTTCTATACAACCAGAGGAGTCGCCCCCTGGTGGTCAGGAGAGAGAATGCAGCTTTAACACATGAAGCTTTGACTTCTATACAACCAGAGGAGTCGCCCCCTGGTGGTCAGGAGAGAGAATGCAGGGGTATTTTTGCACCACAAATCGACACCTAAAAAAGCTGATTAAAACGATGGGATTCCAACTAAAAAGGTCTTTAACCATCCATTTTGGATAACTGCCTGAATTCATTTGTTAACATCTCTAAATTAAACAACAGCCACTCTGATAACCCAGTTGCTTCCTTCCCCTCTAAAATCCAGCACCTGTTTCCTTTTTGTTCCGTCAGTCACTATCAATCATTAGCTTTTTAAAAAGGCAGTAAATCAAATTAGGAAGCATAAAAAAATAAATAAATCCAGCATTGTTGTCGTCCCCTCAGTCGGATGATGTCAAATCCTATTTACAGCTCGTCTCTCTGCAGCCCCTCTGGGGTCGGATGTGGAGTTCTGCTCTCGGCGCCAACACCAAAACACCAAAACCCCAAACAGCTGCTCTGCAGACCGCCGGCTGAGCTGCTTCCCCCCGAACCGTGAGCTCACAGCTCGGCTGAGTCCGAGGCCGCCATCGTACGTCTGAAGGAACTAAACGATGAGCGAGGAGGCGGCTCGGGGAAACAGGCTGGGCAGAAAGAGCGCCGCCTGCAGGCGAAATCAAGCCACAACATTAAGGATTCAAGGTTCCTCCCCGACTCCTTTCCTCCCTCCTGAGGCCTTGATGCCGAGGTGAACGATCACCGCGCTGCAGGGAGCAGATGGTGACGCAATTTTGGACTTTTACTTGTGAGTCTGCCCGTCCACGCCCACGCCGGCTGTTGCCACGGCGACGGGTCGGGGATTCAGGCGTCCGGCCACATCGACAGCCGTCTACGGCAGCGGGAAGCACCGGGCGCTCGAGCCCCGAACGTTCAGATAACAGTGGTCTGTGGGCACGGGGAAGGCATCGCCATGGTAACGGCTGGCCTGTGCTGTGGAGACGGGGAGGAGGAGGAGGGTGACGGGGGGGGAGACGGGGACAAATGAGGCGGAGAGAAGGATAAATATATCCCTATTACTGAAACAACACATTCTTGTGAGGATTAAGAGGAAGGAGAGGACACCCAGAATGGAGTGTGCGTGTGTGTGTGTGTGTGTGCGTGTGTGTGTGTGTGTGTGCGTGTGTGCGTGTGTGTGCGTGTGTGTGTGTGTGTGTGCGTGTGTGCGTGTGTGTGTGTAGGAGGGAAGAGGAAGAGTTGAAGACGTGTGTGTGTTTCTTTTAGTTCACGCTGGAGCCCAAAGACATGCAGCGTTGAATTTGGTGCCATTTTGGACAAAATATGAACAAACTTTGAATAAAAAATGTATTATTGATTATTGATTGCGGTTCACTTTTGCTGCTGGACTAACAAGCTGCGTCTGGAAGGTAATAGATGGTCGGGGTCAGACAGTGACCTCGAATGCTTGAGGTCAGGAAAGGTCGTTGTGGGCGGAGTCACCAGAGATGCTCTCTGACGAAGAGGACTCATTAAAAAGCTGGTTTTAAATGGTTTACTTTGGAGACTATGGAGTTCACGTCCACTTCTCCCATCGGAGCTAACCGACCAGCCGCTAGTCTCCGAAAGGGGGCGTGGCCACGGAGAAACCATGTGACGCAGAAACAGGAAACTCTCAGTGGACCGTCTCCTTTCTGAAGTACAACCCAACACGTCTTCACTCCCCCGGAGGCGGCGAGCGGCTCTGAGCTGCACAACACGAGCCTTGTTCACGAGGAGGATTACAAAGGAAATCAACACCACACACAAAAAAAAGAAAAAGAAAGAAAGAAAAAGGAAAACACTTGGCGGCGTGAAAAGAGAAAGAAAGACGCGACGAGGGAGAAGCTGGGAGTCGTTCTCAGAGAGTGGGCCGAGGAGGGCGGAGCCTCGCGGCCGGCGTGACCTGGTTTGAACGCTGCAGCTCCTCGCCTGATGTGAACCCGCCCACGCATCCCCCCGCCCCCCGCCTCCCGCCCACGCATCCCGCCTCCCGCCCCCCGCCTCCCGCCTCCCGCCCCCCGCCCACGCATCCCAACGCCTCCCGCCTCCCGCCTCCCGCCCACGCATCCCGCCTCCCGCCCACGCATCCCGCCTCCCGCCCACGCATCCCCCCGCATCCCGCCTCCCGCCCACGCATCCCAACGCACGCCTCCCGCATCCCAATGCCTCCCGCACACTTTAGTTTCCAAGGAAACAAAGTCATCTCAGTGGCGGACGGACGGAGAGACGGACGGGTGACCTTTACCCCCGAGAGGAAAAACATTAACGGCGAGTCTTCTCCGTCTCGGAGGCCTCCGACCGGACCGGGACAAGATTTATTCAGAGCTCCGAGGGACGGACACACGGACACACACACACACACACACACACACACACACACACACACACACACACACACACACACACACACACCCTGTAACAACCTGTCAGCGGACACTGTGGGAACACGGGACGTCGAGGGAGCCTCCTTCTCTGCTCCCTTTCATCACGTCCTCCCTCATCACCTCCTTTCTGTCTCGTCTTCTCTTTCCTCCCCCTCCCCATCCCTCCTCCCTCCCCCCTCCCTCCTCCCTCCCCCTCACCCACCCGAAACAACGCAATCATGACACAAAGACAGGCCTCACAGGAGCACGGAGGCGGGGCTAAAGCTGCAGTGTGAGGACACATGGGTTCGTTTGGCAGTGGGCTCTCCGGAGGGGTTTAATGATTCATACTTTTCTACCGAAACCCAAGAATATCTGAACGTGTCTGTTTCTGGAAGGAGGTCAGCGAGTGTGACAGGAAGACAGGAAGAGAGAGGGAGCACCAGCCGGTCCCTCGACTTTAGTGAACGCAGACCGAACCCCCGAAGAAACGCCGCTTTGTTCCCAGGTTCCTCGTCTCCACGCGGCTGAGAAACACCTCCTCCTCACCTCGAGATGCCTCCTCTTTCCTTTCCTTTCTCTCAGAAACGCCTCCTCCTCACCTCAAGATGCCTGCTCTTTCCTTTCTCTGAGAAACGGCGGTCCAGTCGGCTCGGGTGAAGAAAGAGAGGAGAGGGTGACAAAAAGAGAGATAGCTAGGCTCCTCCCCCCAAAAAGGGAGGAGTGAGGAAATCTATGATTTTGTTTAATCCAGTGGTTGTATCCTCTCGATGATCTCTCCGTAGATCCATGGTGGATGACAGTGTTCCCTTTTTTTCTTTTTACCCCAAAATAATGTTTTTTTTTCAAGATATTTTTCAGTCCCTGCAACATCAGCGCTGCCAGATGGAGAAACGTGGAGAAACGTGGAGTAACGTGGAGTAACGTGGAGAATCGCTCCGATGAGAGATGTAGTTCAGTACCGCTCCCCGGGAACTCAGTGCTGAGGCCTCCCTCGGTCCTCCAGGTATGTCGAGCATCTCCCCGCGGGCCTCCTAGCCCTCGCTGAGTCTGGACCCTTTGCTGTACGGGTTCTCCAGGAGGTAGCGGTACCGGTCGTAGTGCTCCAGCATGTACTTGGGGGCGTACATGTGCTCTTTGGGGTCCACGGGGGGGTATTCCTGCAGGGAGCCGTCGAACCAGCCCCCCGTCCGGATCAGGTCTCGGATGTAGTTGAGGTCGCGCTTGTCCTCGTAGTCGCCCCACCGCGGGAAGTCTCCGTTCTGAGCCGACACCAGCTTGAAGTAGATGCCGGCGGGCGTGAAGCACCAGGAGCAGTGCCACCCGGCGAAGTGGAACGGGCTCCCCACCGACCACTGCACCAGGATGTGGCCCGTGTCGTTCTCGTACTTGCGGAACCCCGGCATGGTGTAGTACTCGCGGCGGCGGAGCTTGATGCCGTCGCCGTCGTAGACGTCGTGCAGCATCCCCACCGTGCAGCCCGACACCACCTCCAGGGAGCCGAACTGCTTCCAGAAGAAACCGTACAGCGACTGGATGTAGGGAGGATCAAAGAAACACACACAGAATCATACACAGAAAGCTTTTCAAAACCAACACTAAAACGTGCTAACGCTAAAACATGCTAACGCTAAAACATGCTAACACTAAAACATGCTAACGCTAAAACATGCTAACACTAAAGATAGATAGATAGATAGATAGATAGATAGATAGATAGATAGATAGATAGATAGATAGATAAATACTTTATTAATCCCGCAAGGGCAAATTTATTTCGGTACAGCAGCATTTTTACATAAGAAAAGAAAAATATATACAAAAATAGAATAGAAGAAGAAGAAAATAAGAAAAATGCACAATATATACAACAAATAGAATAGAATAGTAATAATATTAAATTAAATGACAAAACGAAACATGCTAACGCTAAAACATGCTAAAGCTAAAACATGCTAACGCTAAAACATGCTAACGCTAAAACATGCACGCGTCCCGGGGACCCCTCGTTGCTACCTTGCGCATGTGGATGGCGAAAGGCTCCGTCCAGCCGTCGAACAGCTTCAGGAAAAGGAGGCCCTCGAGGGCCGGGATCTCATCCGCGTCGTTGATGACGAACACGTCGTCCGCTCTGATGCCCGCCACCCGGGACAGGCCGTTGTGCGTCAGGTAGGTTCGCAGGTAGTCGTCGGCGATCCAGCCGTCCTGCCGCCCGCCGTCCGGGAAGTGATCGAGGAACACGTAGAGGATCTTATGGCGGACGTAGTCGTACGTACCGTTGAGGAGGAGCCGCAGGAAACTGGGGAAGTCACGGAAAAGACATTTAGTGTTTTTATACCTGCGGCCTGTTTTTATACCTGCGGCCTGTTTTTATACCTGTGGCCTGTTTTTATACCTGTGGCCTGTTTTTATACCTGTGGCCTGTGACGTCACAGGTGAATGTTTTCTGTAACCATTGGTTGCCATTGGTTTCCATTCTTCTCCACTTGTGTGAGCAGTGGAATCGTTGCTGGAGTTTAACGCATCTCAGTGGACATTAAGACATTCTTTTGCAACGCACGGCACAAATGGTACTTAAAAGGGTTTTTATATAAATAACTGAACGAGGACGCGGAGTCCTCTATCATTCAAGAAGAATTCTTCAAAGTGAAAATAGAATGTGTTGGACTTAAAGAAGGAGGAGAATCCATACGAATGCCTTTTGGTATAAAACAGCAACGTTAACGTAGCTTTGACCTGCGTCATCATGCACCACCATTGTTACTCCACCTCGTCCTCCACGTCACACCTGATACTCACCGTAGTGGAGTGTAACAGACCGTCTCATGTTCATGGTTCCGTATTGGAGATGGTATGTCCTTCAGGGTTGCCGTAGAGGAAAGGCAAAGGGGGAGACCAGAATAAAGAGAGAAGCCGTGGGCTGAACGAGATGTCTGGTCTCCCCCTTTCGACCAGTGGCGGGCGTTGCCTTTCCTCTACGGCAACCCAGAAGGACATACCATCTTTAATACGGAACCACGAACATATGAAATGAGACGGTCTGTTACAGGATGACAAACAAAACCTGCCGCTTGATTTTCATTCTGCACACAACGCGAAGGCAACCGACAGAGAAACAACATCGGTCTCTCGTGACGCCTCGAGTCCTCGCAGCAAACTGAACAGCTCCATGAAGCTGCTGATGAGCGCGGCGACGGGGACGCAGCCGCTTTCACGCGCTGTCACTTCCTGTGAGGCGGCGCCTCGACCTCGACCTCGGCCTCGGTCTCGGTCTCGGCCTCGGCTTCGCGCCGCTCGTGATCGGATGTGAAGTCGTTCCCGAGGCGTTTCGTGTCTTCGCCGAAGGAACTTTGCTTTAATTGTCATTCAGCGCTGATGCTCGGGAGGCGTGGAGGCTGTGAGCTGTTACCGCTCAACGCATCGGCAACTTGGCAAAAAGACTTGGGACGAGGAGCAACTTTTATGAATATGAAAAATGGAGTATGAACGTGACCTCAAATAAACCAGTGTATCTAGAATAAGACTCGTGATCCTCAGACTAATAATTGTATGACGTCCTACGTAGAGTGAGTCCTCATCTTTCCTGCATTTTTCTACAAACGTCCATCAACATGTGTCAATTTCGACTCAGTACACGAAGACAGTCTTTCAAAATAAAGTTAAAAAAACTGTCTTTATGCTTCGTCATTCATAACATACGTAATAACTTTGTGGAATATCATTATGTTTCTTTTTGCTCCGCATGCCGGATGAGGCAACGAGGCTGTGAGAGACCTTCGTCCTCTCCGATCCGTTGAAGAAGTCTTACCTCAGAGGCCGGCGCTCTCCGTAGGCAGTGAAGTTGGATTCACAGATGAGGAAGATGTCCACGGCCTGCGCGAGCTCGTGGAAGCGAACGTGCAGCAGGTCGAACTCGTGGTTGACGTTGATGGCGTTGACGACCCTGCGCGGGGTCTCGCGGGGCGTGAGCCGCTCCTTGGTGGGCAGGTTGGAGTGGTACACCATGGTGGGCACGCCGCAGTAGGGCCCGTGCCACCCAGGCCGGCAGACGCACTTCACCAGCCGCTTGCCGCCGCCGCCCCGGGACCTGGCCTTGGTCTTCGGGGCGCTGGAGGGCTGCTGCTGGACTTCCAGGGGTTTCCTTTGCCCGCCCCCCCCTCCTCCGTTGGCCACGGAGCCCCCTAACTTCCCGGAGAACTCCTTTTGGGTCGCCACCTCCGTCCCCTGTCGGAAGCAGAGGGCTCCCGCTTTGGTTCGCACAAAGTACGGAGTCCTGTCGTCTGCCAGCTGGTGGGGGCGGGTGTGGAGGTCGCCCATGGCCTCCAGGGGGTCGGGCAGCGGATGCTTGTGCAGCGCGTCCAGGTGCCCGCCCCCCCCCAGCGGGGCCTCGGGGGGGGCGGGCCCCGCAGGCCGGGCCGGGCGGCTCGGGTTCCTCGGCTTCAGGCGGTCTTCGGCTCGCACCTGAGAAGAGACACGGAGACAGGAAGCAGGAGATCAAACATCCACGAGTCAGAGGAGGATAAAAATAAATGTCTGCAGGCGTGTGAGGAGCCAGAAGGAGGCGCTAACGTCCAGAAACATGAAAGCATCTTTTAAAGGGAACAGAGATTTAACTCATACGGCTCATTTAAATGTTCTCATGAAACAATGCTGTTTCATATATATATATATGTTATATATATATAAATATATATATATATATATATATTACATTACAGATTACATATATAATATATATAATATTACATATTATATTACAGAGAGGATGAAGACACAGAGAGAAACAGTTCGGCTCACCTCGTCCGGAGCTCCTCTTTGCTGGTTCTCCTCCGGCTGCTCCCAGGGGTGAGGAGGCGCCGGCTCCTCCCTCGACCTCATCTCCAGCCCGGCGCTGCCAACAACGACCCCCCCGTTCCCCAGAGCCACCCCCCCCCCTCCTCCTCCTCCTCCTACCCCTCCTACCCCTCCTCCCCCTCCTCCTCCTCCTCCTCCTCCTCCTCCTCCCTCGACTCGACCTTTGGTGTCCGACGGACGGAGCACCGGTAGGGGAGGGGCCTCTTCGGGGGAGGCGGGGCTGAGCGGGGTGGCGCCCCCACCCTTCTCCCTCCAGAAGTACCCGGACACCATGATGAAGGACTTGATGTTGGGGTAGGGGGCGGAGAGCTCCCGCAGCAGGGACACGTAGTGGAGGGCCTTGTAGTAGTGGAGGAAGGAGATGACGCACAGCCCCACCGTGCACAGCAAGAACACGCGGTGCCGCCGCATTTTCATCCTGCACAGAGGGGGGGGGGAGAGGAGGGGGGAGGAGAGGGGGGACACGACGTCAGAGAACTGTTTCCATGGACTAATCTCTTTATTCCATCTCGCTCTCCGCAGATACAGAAACGTAAAAGTTATGAACTCCGGGTCGTTAAGAAGCACCAAAAAGAGAACAATGAATCCATGGCCGCCTCTCGGCTCTGAGGGGGCGGGGCTCTGAGGGGCGGGGCACCCAGGGGGCGGGGCTCTGAGGGGGAGGGGCTCCTAGGGGGCGGGGCACCTCGACCTCAATCACGACGCTCAACGTGTTCCCGCTTCAGAAAGTAGCCGAAGAGGGCGTAAAAATACTTGAAAATGGGGGAGAAAGAAAATAAGATTATAAATGATTTTCTTTCCAGAAGCAAAAGGACCCGAGGCTCCGTGTTCTCCGGGTAACGGAGTTTAGCTCGGCTCCATCACGGGGGATGTGAGTGGAGTGAAATTCTCAGACAGCAAAAGGGAATTTATTTAATTTAATTTAATTTCACGTGCAGCATGAAAGGTGTCGAACCAAGAGAATAATTACCCCACAATTTACTTAATCTTTCGATTGTATTTTTTTTATTAATTGGTTTGCAAAATGTTAGAAAAATGTCCGTCAGTGTTTCCCAGATAAGATAAAATGATCCTATATTAGTCCTAACTTCGTTTCTTAACCTGATTAATCCATCACAATAGTCGGCGACTCATTCATTCATTCATCCCCGAGCAGCAAAATCTATAAAGCTGTGAAAGTTCAGATTTATTCAGCTCTGACTGAGCTGCTCATAAAGTCTGCTGATTGTTATTATTGTTGTTATTATTGTTGTTATTATTATTATTATTATTATTATCAACCACACAATATTTGACTTTAGATGAAACATTCATTGCACAACATGAGACAACAATCTCGGGTTAAATATTAAAATTACACATCAACATTTGGAGTTTCTACTGAATATATATATATATGAATCAGCTGTTGGATGATGTTTCCCATGATGCACCGGGGTAAAGTCGTGCATCTAACCATGGTGATTATGAAACGACAGCATCTCAGGAGAGGAACCTGCACACCTGCGTGATGCTTTCTAGTTTTCATCATATGTATTTATTCCATGGGGGGGGGGGGTTAAGGGAATGCACATGAAGGAGGAGGGAGAGGAAGGAGGAGGAGAAGGAGGAGGAAGGAGGAGGAGGAGGAAGAGGAGGAAGAGGAGGAGAAGGAGAGAGAGGAGAGAGAGGAGGAAGAGGAGGAGAAGGAGAGAGAGGAGAGAGAGGAGGAGAAGGAGAGAGGAGAGAGAGGAGGAAGAGGAGGAGAAGGAGAGAGAGGAGGAGAAGGAGGAGGAGTAGGAGAAGGAGGAGGAGGAGGAGAAGGAGAAGGAGGAGGAGGAGGAGGAGAGAGAGGAGGAGGAGGAGGAGGAGGAGGATGAGGAGGAGGAGGAGAGAGAGGAGGAGGAGGAGGAGGAGGAGGATGAGGAGGGGGGAGGGAGAGGAGGAGGAAGGAGAAGGAGGAGGAGGAGGAGGGAGAGGAAGAGGAAGGAGGAGGGAGAGGAAGGAGGAGGAGGAGGAAGGAGGAGGGAGGAGGAGGGAGAGGAAGGAGGAGGAGGAGAAGGAGGAGGAGGGACAGGAAGGAGGAGGAGGAAGGAGGAGGAGG
>JACSYO010000958.1:220000-235000 GCA_016806645.1 Ophiodon elongatus | reverse complement strand
GTCGATATATGCTAGCATGGATAAGAGCCATGTCTCTCCTTCTGTAAGCTAACAGTCTCTCCTCCTCTCCTGTAAGCTAACAGTCTCTCCTCTCCTTCTGTAAGCTAACAGTCTCTCCTCCTCTTCTGTAAGCTAACAGTCTCTCCTCCTCTTCTGTAAGCTAACAGTCTCTCCTCCTCTTCTGTAAGCTAACAGTCTCTCCTCCTCTTCTGTAAGCTAACAGTCTCTCCTCTCCTGTAAGCTAACAGTCTCTCCTCTCCTTCTGTAAGCTAACAGTCTCTCCTCTCCTGTAAGCTAACAGTCTCTCCTCTCCTTCTGTAAGCTAACAGTCTTTCCTCCTCTTCTGTAAGCTAACAGTCTCTCCTCTCCTGTAAGCTAACAGTCTCTCCTCTCCTTCTGTAAGCTAACAGTCTCTCCTCCTCTTCTGTAAGCTAACAGTCTCTCCTCTCCTGTAAGCTAACATTTTCTCCTCTCCTTCTGTAAGCTAACAGTCTCTCCTCTCCTTCTGTAAGCTAACAGTCTCTCCTCCTCTTCTGTAAGCTAACAGTCTCTCCTCTCCTTCTGTAAGCTAACAGTCTCTCCTCCTCTTCTGTAAGCTAACAGTCTGTCCTCTCCTTCTGTAAGCTAACAGTCTCTCCTCCTCTTCTGTAAGCTAACAGTCTGTCCTCTCCTTCTGTAAGCTAACAGTCTGTCCTCTCCTTCTGTAAGCTAACAGTCTGTCCTCTCCTTCTGTAAGCTAACAGTCTCTCCTCTCCTTCTGTAAGCTAACAGTCTGTCCTCTCCTTCTGTAAGCTAACAGTCTCTCCTCTCCTTCTGTAAGCTAACAGTCTCTCCTCCTCTCCTGTAAGCTAACAGTCTGTCCTCTCCTTCTGTAAGCTAACAGTCTGTCCTCTCCTTCTGTAAGCTAACAGTCTGTCCTCTCCTTCTGTAAGCTAACAGTCTCTCCTCCTCTCCTTCTGTAAGCTAACAGTCTCTCCTCCTCTTCTGTAAGCTAACAGTCTGTCCTCTCCTTCTGTAAGCTAACAGTCTCTCCTCTCCTTCTGTAAGCTAACAGTCTGTCCTCTCCTTCTGTAAGCTAACAGTCTGTCCTCTCCTTCTGTAAGCTAACAATCTCTCCTCCTCTTCTGTAAGCTAACAGTCTCTCCTCCTCTTCTGTAAGCTAACAGTCTCTCCTCCTCTTCTGTAAGCTAACAGTCTGTCCTCTCCTTCTGTAAGCTAACAGTCTGTCCTCTCCTTCTGTAAGCTAACAGTCTGTCCTCTCCTTCTGTAAGCTAACAGTCTCTCCTCCTCTTCCGTAAGCTAACAGTCTCTCCTCCTCTCCTCCTGTAAGCTAACAGTCTCTCCTCCTCTTCTGTAAGCTAACAGTCTGTCCTCCTCTCTCTTCCCGCTCCAGAACATCAGAGTAACTTCTCCTCTCGTCTCTTTGGCTCCAGAACCAGAGGATCCAGCTCTTCCTCTCTCCGGGCTCTCGGGTCACCGCTTCGGTGAGTCAGATGTCGGGAGAAAGCCAGCGTGCTAAGTGGGTTTCAATAATGCAGGCACGGTGGGGTGGGGAGGGGGGGGGTTTAGGTGAACATTGGGAGGCGGAGGTGCTGGAGCTGCAGAGTGAATGTGTGCTGCCTCTTGTGAGTGGCTTGGTGCGTGTGAGGAATATTGTTTGTGTGTGTGTGTGTGTATGCATTGAGGTGGGAGGATGGGAAAAAGCCGGTGAAGTGCCTCCATTCCTCCGACCTCATCTATATTTCAGCTCTGTAGCGGTCTGTGAGGTCTTTCCCTCGTTCCCCCTGTTCGCTCTGCACTGGAGGAGGAGACAAGTGTACCATGGTACATTACCCCCCCCTCCTCCCCCCCTCCTGTCCACCGGTCCACCGGTACCCCTCCAGAGGCCGGGCAGCAGCATGATGATGTTCTGAACGTACAGAACCAAAGGGTCAAACAAGACTTCGAACCAGGTGAAACGTGGATATATTCTCTGATGTCCTTGACTTCACCTCAAATATTCATCCATTTCTTTTAAAATATCCATCCGCACGTCTTTTAAAGTATCTCACAGTGTGTTGAATTTCTCATTTCTCATTTCTCATTTTGAATATTTAATATGTGTTATATAAAGCTGCACTTAAATGTTGCCGGTTTCATTGCTTATTGTATATTTGGATCCAGATGAGCTGACACCTCCTCGTGGTCCAGGTCAGAGAACAAGTCAGGTTGTGAGAGATACTCAGGAGATTCACTGTTGCTCTTTCATTAAATCGGGGGTTTCATACCATCAAGAGACGGATTAAAAAAAGGTTTTAGTCCCTCACATGGGTGGAGCTCCGAACACCGTTGATCCCTCAAAGCCTCCGAACTTATGCTGCCTGAGAATATGACACAAAACATTATTCACCACTTCTCATAACTCACTTGTTGAAGCGAGAAGTCTTTTATAACATCTGTTCCATATTTAATGAGGAGTATTAACCGTCTCGTCTCCTCGGCTCTCTGCTGACCTGATCAGGTCTCCAGATTATTCTCAGTCCTCGGCCTTTGTTTAAAAACTGAAACACCAAATAAAAAAAAAAAAAACTTCCCACCGCTTTGACGGCCATCTTTCCCGGTTTTTCCCACAATCCCCCACAATGCAACGCGAATGAGCGCCGCTCTCTCTCCAAAGCGGTGATTCACTCCTTCACATCCATCCCCCTCTATGCCACGCCCCCTCTCAGCCACGCCCTCTCGGCCACGCCCCTCTCAGCCACGCCCCTCTCAGCCACGCCCCCTCACTTCCATTCCTATTAGAAACACCTCGGCTGTCGTTGGGATTCTGACTCACGCCGGTGTGAACACGAGCGTGTCCCCTCCATGGTAAACAAAGACGGCTGCCCCAGGTGGGCCATTATCTTTGAAGACGGGGTGAAAAGTCTCCCCCCCTTCCTCTTCCTCCCCCTCTTCCTCTTCCTCCTCCTTCTCTTCCTCTTTCTCCTCCTCCTCCTCCTCCCCCCCTTCCTCTTCCTCCCCCTCTTCCTCTTCCTCCTCCTTCTCTTCCTCTTTCTCCTCCTCCTCCTCCCCCTCTTCCTCTTCCTTCTCCTCCTCCTCTTCCTCCTCCTTCTCTCCTCCCCCCCTTCCTCTTCCTCCTCCTTCTCTCCTCCTCCTCCCCCTCTTCCTTCTCCTCCTTCTCTTCCTCCTCCTCTTCCTCCTCCTCCTCATCTTCCTCCTCCTCCTCTTCCTCCTCCTCTTCCTCCTTCTCCTCCTCCTCTTCCTCCTCCTTCTCTCCTCCTCCTCCTCCCCTTCCTCTTCCTCCCCCTCTTCCTCCTCCTTCTCTCCTCCTCCTCCTCCCCCTCTTCCTTCTCCTCCTCCTCTTCCTTCTCTTCCTCCTGTGGAACTGAGAATTGTTCGCTGCTTCTGTTTGTTCCTGAAGTATTGAAGTCATTACTGTGTGTGTGTGTGTGTGTGTGTGTGTGTGTGTGTGTGTGTGTGTGTGTGTGTGTGTGTGTGTGTGTGGTGTGTGTGTGTGTGTGTGTGTGTGTGTGTGTGTGTGTGTGTGTGTGTGTGTGTGTGTGTGTGTGTGTGTGTGAGTGTGTGTGTGTGAGTGTGTGTGTGTGTGTGTGTGTGTGCGTGTGTGAGTGTGTGTGTGTGTGTGTGTGTGTGTGAGTGTGTGTGTGTGTGTGTGCGTGTGTGAGTGTGTGTGTGTGTGTGTGTGTGTGAGGACTCGAGGTGTCTGACAGGATGAAGGAACACAAGCTGGTTGACTTCTGAGAGGAGGAAACATCATCTGTTTCTACAATCTGCTTCTTCTCTCCGTGTTTCATTAAAACGCTGCGATCGCAACTTCAGCAACAAAAACAACAACGTCTCTGCAACAGTCACGAAGTGCAACAACAACAACAACAGCTAGGTTTAGACAACAACACCAACAGTTAGGTTTAGACAACAACACCAACAGTTAGGTTTAGACAACACCAACAGTTAGGTTTAGACAACAACACCAACAGTTAGGTTTAGACAACACCAACAGTTAGGTTTAGACAACAACACCAACAGTTAGGTTTAGACAACAACACCAACAGTTAGGTTTAGACAACAACACCAACAGTTAGGTTTAGACAACAACACCAACAGTTAGGTTTAGACAACAACACCAACAGTTAGGTTTAGACAACAACACCAACAGTTAGGTTTAGACAACAACAACAGTTAGGTTTAGACAACAACACCAACAGTTAGGTTTAGACAACAACACCAACAGTTAGGTTTAGACAACACCAACAGTTAGGTTTAGACAACACCACCAACAGTTAGGTTTAGACAACACCACCAACAGTTAGGTTTAGACAACAACAACAGTTAGGTTTAGACAACAACACCAACAGTTAGGTTTAGACAACAACACCAACAGTTAGGTTTAGACAACAACACCAACAGTTAGGTTTAGACAACAACACCAACAGTTAGGTTTAGACAACAACACCAACAGTTAGGTTTAGACAACAACAACAGTTAGGTTTAGACAACACCAACAGTTAGGTTTAGACAACAACACCAACAGTTAGGTTTAGACAACAACACCAACAGTTAGGTTTAGACAACAACACCAACAGTTAGGTTTAGACAACAACAACAACAACAGTTAGGTTTAGACAACAACAACAACAGTTAGGTTTAGACAACAACACCAACAGTTAGGTTTAGACAACACCAACAGTTAGGTTTAGACAACAACACCAACAGTTAGGTTTAGACAACAACACCAACAGTTAGGTTTAGACAACAACACCAACAGTTAGGTTTAGACAACAACACCAACAGTTAGGTTTAGACAACAACACCAACAGTTAGGTTTAGACAACAACAACAGTTAGGTTTAGACAACAACAACAGTTAGGTTTAGACAACAACACCAACAGTTAGGTTTAGACAACACCAACAGTTAGGTTTAGACAACAACACCAACAGTTAGGTTTAGACAACACCAACAGTTAGGTTTAGACAACAACACCAACAGTTAGGTTTAGACAACAACACCAACAGTTAGGTTTAGACAACAACACCAGTTAGGTTTAGACAACAACAACAGTTAGGTTTAGACAACAACAACAGTTAGGTTTAGACAACAACACCAACAGTTAGGTTTAGACAACACTAACAGTTAGGTTTAGACAACAACAACAACAGTTAGGTTTAGACAACAACAACAACACCACGTTGTGTCTTCTGGTGTGAAGTCCTGTTTGTGGACTCGTCCTCGTCTCCTCTCGTCCACCATCTCGTGTTTTTGGATATCATAAAGTACAACACTTGCTCTGACTGTTGTTTAGTCACATGGATTTAATTGACTTTAAATTGACATTATTTATTTATTTATTATTTATTTATTTTCATCCTGACACAAAGACACATCCTGTCTCCGTACACGAAACCAACAGATATCATTTCTGACTGTTTCACAAACTGAGGCTGAGCCGATGGGATTATCTAAAGTGGGTCAGCGCCCACAGAAACACTCCTATTGTCTGCGTGGCCGCCGCCGTTATTACGGAAACAGGAAGCCATTTAGAAAAGGGTCCATTCAGGCTGCAGGCAAACATCACGGTCTCAGCATTAGGACCCGGAGGCCCGGAGGACCCGGAGGCCCGGAGGACCCGGTGGACCCGGTGGCCCGGTGGACCGGGGGCCCGGAGGCCCCAGTGGCCCGGAGGCCCCGGGGGCCCGGGGGCCCGGGGGCCCGGGGGCCCGGGGGCCCGGGGGCCCGGGGGACCCAGTGGCCCGGGGGCCCGGGGGACCCAGTGGCCCGGGGGCCCGGTGGACGGCGCCTTCGTGTCGCGGCCACGTCGGTGTGAAGCAGCCGAACGGGAGGTCGGCCTTCTACCGCCGACTGGTTTTAATTACGGGAGGACGGAGGGAGAGCGTGATTAGAGGGAGGAATGTGAAAAAGAAAACAGCTGGAGGCGGAGAGAGAGAGAGAGAGAGAGAGAGAGGGGGAGAGAGAGGGGGAGAGAGAGGGGGAGAGAGAGAGGGGGAGAGAGGAATCTGAGAACATTTTGATGAGGATTCATCAGCAATGTTTGTTGCTGGTTAATTACATAAAGTGTGTATTGGTGTGTGAGATCCTGCTGCTGACGGTGTATAAGAAGAGGACGTAGTCATGGTGATGTCACCCGTTGGTTTGTGGGCGGATGTTTTGAATTGTGGACGTCACCATGTTTTTTTTTTTGCAACCAGTGAACAGGAAGTGACCGTATCTGGACTGAGGAGGAAGTAGAGACCTGTCAATCACCCTGTAGCCCCGCCCTAAAGCATCCCCTGCTTTATGGTCTGTCTGACTCTAAATGGACCATAATTTACTAAATGAATTTACTGCTGAGAAGAAATACTTTTAAGAGCACCAACCTCCTTAAAAGAACACGTAGCGAACACAGATCCCGTCTGGTAAAAACCACAGAACTCCTCCACCTCCACCATCAGAGGAACTCCTCCACAGCCTCTCTTCTCCTCTCTCCTCTCTCCTCCTCTCCTCTCTCCTCCTCTCCTCTCCTCTCCTCTCCTCTCCTCTCCTCTCCTCTCTCCTTTCTCCTCTCTCCTCCTCTCTCCTCTCCTCTCCTCTCTCCTCCTCTCCTCTCCTCTCTTCTCTCCTCTCCTCTCCTCTCCTCTCCTCTCTCCTCTCCTCTCCTCTCCTCTCTCCTCCTCTCCTCTCCTCTCCTCTCCTCCTCTCCTCTCCTCTCCTCTCCTCCTCTCCTCTCCTCTCCTCTCCTCTCCTCTCTCCTCCTCTCTCCTCTCCTCTCCTCTCCTCCCGTTTTAAATCCCGTTGGCAGGTTTCGGGTTCACAGGAAGCCTTGTTTCGTAAAATCACGTCATAACAAACCTTCGAGTGTAAAGATCATATAAATAAAAAAGTCTCATGAACACAGAACGAGCTGAAGAGGACATCTAAAGACGGGTATTATTAATGAGACGCTGAGAATATTTACAGTTTCAGCTCCACAAAAGAAGAAGTGGGAAAGAGCAGCTGCTTTCTGGTAGAAGTGAAATTAAGATACGGTCAATGTGCTGGCATACGCAAATGTGTACAAATATGACGACGTGGTTTTCTCCAAAGCCTCCGAACAGTTTCAGGAACTCTACAGATGATGTTTTAAAGACGATGTTTTAAAGACGATAATAATAATAATAATAACCTTTATTTAACCAGGTAAAATCAATTGAGAACCAATTCTCATTTTCAATGATGACCTGGCCAAGAGGCAGTAGCACAGTCCACTCAAGTTACACGAACAGCACAGATACAATACAGTATGACATACAATGAAGAAATGGCTAAAAACAACCTAGATAAAATAATAAACACTATGTACAAAATAAAAAGGCAGATTACTGGATGTTATTTGTAAAAAAAGGAAGAAAGAGAGAGAAGTGAGGGCTGGTCAGCAAGTACAGTAGTCAACTATGACTTGTTGCAGCTTTAGTTTGAGCATGTTGAGAGAGGTGAGAGCTGTTAGTTTGAACATGTTGAGAGAGGTGAGAGCTGGTAGTTTGAACATGTTGAGAGAGGTGAGAGCTGTTAGTTTGAACATGTTGAGAGAGGTGAGAGCTGGTAGTTTGAGCATGTTGAGAGAGGTGAGAGCTGTTAGTTTGAGTGTGTTCTGTAGTGAGTTCCAGTCATCTGCAGCGGCAGAATGAAAGGAGTTATGACCAAACACAGGACTGACTTTTGGAATGATGAGCCTAATGAAGCCACTGGATCTTAAATGCCGATTGCAGTCAGAAATGTGCAGAAGATTTGAGAGGTAGCGAGGGGTCATTCCCAAGATGGATTCGTAGGTCACAAGCAGCCAGTGTTGTAGCCGCCTGGTATGAAGGGAGGGCCAATCCACCAGTCTGTAAAGATCACAGTGGTGGGTGGTGAAGGGTGCACATGTGGAAAACGGATTGCTGAGTGGTGGAGTGTGTCCAGTTTTCTGAGGGTGGTCTTTGATGCCATTTTATAAATTATATCGCCAAAGTCAAATAGAGGAAGGATGGTCATTTTCACAAGGGTGAATTTGGCACAGTGTGTGAAGGAGGCCTTGTTTCGATACAGGAAACCCAGTCTAGCTTTGACTTTAGCCAGAAGGTTATTGATGTGTATGTTAAATGAGAGAGATGAGTCCAACCAGAAGCCAAGGTATTTGTAGGAGCTGACAAACTCCAGCTCCGAGCCATCAGCACTGTAGATCTTGGGAGGGCTGGGAATGATGAGGTTTTTCCGGTCAAACAGCATACATTTGGTCTTTTTGGAGTTGAGGAGCAGGTGGAGGTTGTGGAAAGACTGTTGGATGGAGGTGAGTCTTTGTTGAAGAGTGGACACAGCAGAGTGGAGTGAGGGACCAGCTGAATATATGATGGTGTCATCAGCATACAGATGAATCAAGGAATTTCCAACAGCTTTCGCTACATCGTTAATATAAATGGAAAACAAAATAGGGCCTAAGATGGAGCCTTGAGGCACACCTTTAGAGATGTTAAGCGGTTCAGACATGATGTTTTCGGTCTTCACCCGCTGGACACGACCAGCCAGGTAGCTAGCAAACCAGTTGCAACATCTACTGGACAAGCCAATGCTGGTAAGTCTTTGCAGGAGAATGTTACGGTTGACCGAGTCAAAAGCCTTGGCTAGATCTATGAAGGCAGCTACACAAGTCTGTTTGTTGTCTATGGCGGTGATGACGTCATCAAGGACCTTCAGTGTAGCGGTGGTACATCCGTGGCCTTTCCTAAACCCAGACTGCAGGTCAGACAAAATATGATTTGAGTCAATGAAGTGAATTAGTTGTTTATGTACCAGTTTCTCTATGACTTTGGCCAGACAGGGCAAAATGGAAATCGGCCCGTAGCAGTTCGGGTCAGAGCCAGAGCCTCCTTTAAAGAGGGGGAGAATCGTAGCCAATTTCCAGTCAAGGGGGAAAACAGACAAATTAAATGACAGGTTAAACAGGCTTGTAATAGGGGAAGCAATAATATGAGCGGCTGATTTTAAAAACACAGGGTCAAGCCCATCAGATGCAGCTGACTTGTTTGAATCTAAGTTAATGAGTTCATCCAGGACTTCCAAAACCTTAACAGGTTGAAGGGAGAAGCTGTTAACGCTGGGTGATGAAGTAGGAGTGTAAGATGAATCTGTTTCAGGGGCAGCTGCACCAAAGAAATTAGATGATTTCACGAAATGTTGGTTGAAGTGTGTGGCCATGCGTTGTTTATCAGTAACAACAATGTCATCAAAAATCATAGAAGTGGGTAGATGCGGAGAAGCAAGTTTGTTTTCCATGGATTTGACTGTTTTCCAAAATGTCTTGCCGTCAGAGCCACTGGCTGAGAATTCTTCTCTGAAATTTTAGCTTTCCTGATCGCCTGTGTTGTTTTGGTCCTGCATTGCCTGAAGGCCAGCCAGTCGGCAGCAGACTGAGAGACCTCGCCCTCCGCCATGAGGTGTTTCTTAGGCGGATCAGAGCCGCCAAATCGTGACTAAACCAGGGGCTGTAGCGATTCTTCGTCCGGAAAACGATGTTTTAAAGACGTAGTTTTAAAAACGTAGGGATGATACTAGTTAAGTACTTTACGTAAATGATGTAAGTACTTTAAGTACGTGATGCAAGTACTTTATGTACGTGATGCAAGTACTTTATGTACGTGATGTAAGTACTTGATGTACGTGATGCAAGTACTTTATGTACGTGATGCAAGTACTTTATGTACGTGATGTAAGTACTTGATGTACGTGATGCAAGTACTTGATGTACGTGATGCAAGTACTTTATGTACGTGATGTAAGTACTTTATGTACGTGATGCAAGTACTTTATGTACGTGATGCAAGTACTTTATGTACGTGATGTAAGTACTTGATGTACGTGATGCAAGTACTTTATGTACGTGATGCAAGTACTTTATGTACGTGATGTAAGTACTTTATGTACGTGATGCAAGTACTTTATGTACGTGATGCAAGTACTTGATGCCACTAGAGGTTATCGTTAACGCGACATCATAGTTTTATTAAGCTGCTCATTCTTTGGTCTTTTTGAAGTTGAGAAGTTTTCTCCTTCCAGCCACGTTTCGTGATGAGCGTTGGAGCTGAGATGAAGCTGCTCGTTTCATTGAAGGCTTTAAAAGTATTAATCAGAGAACCGTCTTCAAACAGGTGACACGTGCTGTTAATCAGCATTCGTCTCTGGATCCGGTGAAACTGCCTTCGTTACTGATCGCAGTTTAAGTCGACTCGCGTGTGAGATACAAGTTACTGTAAACTGGAATATTAATATTCAGCTTTAAAAGCCTTCATACGGAAGCAGGCCGAGATCCAGATGTTGACTCAGATTCCTCACACGACCCGAGAGACGCATTCAGACCTGCCCTCCTCATACACACAGACGCACACGCACGTACGCACACACACACACACACACACACACACACACACACACACACACACACACACACACACACACACACACACACACTGAAATCGGGGTCCGGCAGATTTATTTGTCTTTTCCTCGCCGTTGTCCAGACTCGTAACGAGTCCGGCTGCGATCACACGGCCTGTTGCTGCCTGCGGCTCACTGAACCGTTGCAGGGAGGCGCCGTGCATGCTGGGAGCTCAGAGGTGTCGGCTCCTGCTGCGCGTGTTCATGCCTTTCTCCGCCGCGAGTGGATACACGTCTCAGGAAACAGTTGCTTTGTGCCGGTGACGCTGAGGCCTCCGCACCACACCCTCTCCCACGTTCTGACTTGACATTTAGGAAGTTAATTTTAGCCGCAAACCAGAAACAAAAATAGGGAAGAAGCAAAGCAGCTCTGCAATAATGGTCTGCAGGTCCCAGAATTCATAAAGTGCCAGGAAGTATAAGTTCTTAAAAGCGAGCTGCGCTCCCCCACGGGGCTAAAAATAAACCCTCCTCTGACCTCTCTGCGACCCGTCTGAGAATAAAAAGGACGTGTCATTTAAAAGACATCTGCTTGGGAAAATAGCTGCGCTACTTCCCACAGCAACACACGAGGCTCCGGCTCTCAAGGAGGATCTGAAAGGATCTGAAAGGATTCGGCCGCCGGCCGGAAGAGAGCTGAGCACTCACCTGTCTGGGGTCAAGTGAACCTCCCGGGGCTCCGTCTGTGTGCACACGTCCACCGCAGGGTGCCGAGACACGGAGGTGGAAATGCTACTGACGTGAATCCACCAACACCATGATGCTGTGGTGGAGTGCTCGGAGTCACACGGGCACTTTGTGAGCCGCTTGCAGCCAATAAAGAAAGAAGAAGAAGACTTTGTAAAACGCAGATAAAGATCTCACCACAGCGCTGGTGCAATTTACCACTTACGATGACGCGGCAGATCAACTTCCTGCTGTGTTGCCATAGCAGCATCACCACAGTGCATTTCTGTCTGAGCAGGTCTGACTGACCCGGCCTCGGTGGTCTCACAGGGACCCGAAGAAGAGCCAGTTAATGGTCCCTGACCTCATGGCCGTTGTATCATAACTGTACGGCTGCAGAGAGAGAGACGGGAGAGAGGGAGGCGGATCATTACTGCAACTGAAGAGCAGCATGCAGAGCTCCAGGCTACGTCAGCAGCTGAATGCACCGTCAGTGCATCTACAGGGTTTAGTGCGACACATCTCCAGAGGAAATCCGTCAGGAGTCCGAGGTCCGCTCTGAGATCAGCTCAGAAATCAGCTCAGAAATCAGCTCAGAGATCAGCTAAGAGATCACCTCAGAGATAGATCAGCTCTGAGATTAGCTCAGAGATCACCTCAGAGATCAGCTCAGAGATCACCTCAGAGATAGATCAGCTCTGAGATTAGCTCAGAGATTAGATCAGAGATCAGCTCAGAGATCACCTCAGAGATCAGCTCAGAGATCAGCTCAGAGATAGATCAGAGATAGATCAGCTCAGAGATTAGATCAGCTCAGAGATCAGCTCAGAGATAGATCAGAGATAGATCAGCTCAGAGATTAGATCAGCTCAGAGATAGATCAGAGATAGATCAGCTCAGAGATCAGCTCAGAGATCAGCTCAGAGATTAGATCAGCTCAGAGATCAGCTCTGAGATCAACTCAATCCTCTCTTGATGTTCGTGGCTTTTAAAAGCTGCAGTCTGGTTTTATTCAGACGTGTTTTTGAGACATCTGTCAGGAAATTTGGATTTAAAGCTGCGTTATTTAATTCTTATTTTGCAAACACGGAGCAGAAAGTTGCAGCTGATTTCTTCCCTGCAGCTCGTGTTGTCCAACACGGAGGCCATGAGGCCGCCATGAGGCCATCATGAGGCCATCATGAGGCCGCCATGAGGCCATCATGAGGCCATGAGGCCGCCATGAGGTCATCATGAGGCCATCATGAGGCCATGAGGCCGCCATGAGGCCGCCATGAGGCCATCATGAGGCCATGAGGCCGCCATGAGGTCATCATGAGGCCATCATGAGGCCATGAGGCCGCCATGAGGCCGCCATGAGGCCATCATGAGGCCATGAGGCCCCATGAGGCACATGAGGCCATCATGAGGCCATGAGGCCGCCATGAGGCCGCCATGAGGCCATCATGAGGCCATGAGGCCGCCATGAGGCCATCATGAGGCCATCATGAGGCCATGAGGCCGCCATGAGGCCGCCATGAGGCCATCATGAGGCCATGAGGCCGCCATGAGGTCATCATGAGGCCATCATGAGGCCTGAGGCCGCCATGAGGCCGCCATGAGGCCGCCATGAGGCCGCCATGAGGCCGCCATGAGGCCATCATGAGGCCATCATGAGGCCATGAGGCCGCCATGAGGCCATGAGGCCATCATGAGGCCGCCATGAGGCCATGAGGCCATCATGAGGCCGCCATGAGGCCATCATGAGGTCATCATGAGGCCATCATGAGGCCGCCATGAGGCCATGAGGCCATCATGAGGCCGCCATGAGGCCATTATGAGGCCGCCGTGAGGCCGCTGTGAGGCCGCCATGAGGCCGCCATGAGGCCATCATGAGGCCGCCATGAGGCCATCATGAGGCCGCCATGAGGCCATTATGAGGCCGCCAAGAGGCCATCATGAGGCCGCCATGAGGCCTCCATGAGGCCGTGAGGCCGCCATGAGGCCGCCATGAGGCCGCCATGAGGCCACCATGAGGCCATGAGGCCGCCATGAGGCCGGCCGTCATAAGGCCGCCGTGAGGCCGCCATGACATCATGAGGCCGCCGTGAGCGCTGAGGCCGCCATGACGCCATGAGGTCATCATGAGGCCATCATGAGCCACAGAGGCCGCTGAGGCCATGAGGCCATCATGAGGCCGCCATGAGGCCATCATGAGGCCGCCATGAGGCCGCCACGGTCATCATGAGGCCATCATGAGGCCATGAGGCCGCCATGAGGCCATCATGAGGCCGCCATGAGGCCATCATGAGGCCGCCATGAGGCGCCGCCTGAGGCCGCCATGAGGCCATCATGAGGCCGCCGTGGAGGCCGCCATGAGGCCATCATGAGGCCGCCGTGAGGCCCCATGAGGCCATCATGAGGCCGCCGTGAGGCCGCCATGAGGCCATTATGAGGCCGCCGTGAGGCCGCCATGAGCCGCCATGAGGCCATCATGAGGCCGCCGTGAGGCCGCCATGAGGCCATGAGGCCATCATGAGGCCGCCGTGAGGCCGCCATGAGGCCATTATGAGGCCGCCGTGAGGCCGCCATGAGGCCATCATGAGGCCGCCATGAGGCCGCCATGAGGCCATGAGGCCGCCATGAGGCCATGAGGCCACCATGAGGCCATGAGGCTGCCATGAGGCCGGCCGTCATAAGGCCGCCCGCCATGAGGCCATGAGGCGGCCATGAGGCTGCCATGAGGCCACCATGAGGCCGTGAGGCCGCCATGAGGCCGTGAGGCCGCCATGAGGCCGCCATGAGGCCGCCATGAGGCCGCCATGAGGCCATCATGAGGCCGTGAGGCCCCCATGAGGCCGCCATGAGGCCGCCATGAGGCCACCATGAGGCCATGAGGCCGCCATGAGGCCATCATGAGGCCGCCGTGAGGCCGCCATGAGGCCATGAGGCCGCCATGAGGACATCATGAGGCCGCCGTGAGGCCGCCATGAGGCCGCCATGAGGCCATGAGGCTGCCATGAGGCCGCCATGAGACCATCATGAGGCCGTGAGGCCGCCATGAGGCCGCCATGAGGCCGGCCGTCATAAGGCCGCCGTGAGGCCATGAGGCCGCCCGCCATGAGGCCATGAGGCCATGAGGTGGCCATGAGGCTGCCATGAGGCCGCCATGAGGCCATCATGAGGCCGCCGTGAGGCCGCCATGAGGCCATTATGAGGCCGCCGTGAGGCCGCCATGAGGCCATTATGAGGCCGCCGTGAGGCCGCCATGAGGCCATGAGGCCACCATGAGGCCATATGAGCCGCGTGAGGCCGCATGAGGCCATATGAGGCCGCCGTGAGGCCGCCATGGCCATGAGGCCACCATGAGGCCATAGGCCATGAGGCCATGAGGCTGCCATGAGGCCGGCCGCATGAGGCCGCCATGAGGCCATGAGGCGCCATGAGGAGGCCGTGAGGCCGCCATGAGCCGTGAGGCCGCCATGAGGCCGCCATGAGCCGCCATGAGGCCATCATGAGCCGTGAGGCCCCATGAGGCCGCCATGAGGCCGCCATGAGGCCACCATGGCATGAGCCGCCATGAGGCCATATCGTGAGGCCGCCATGAGGCCATGAGGCCGCCATGAGGACATCATGATGCCGCCGTGAGGCCGCCATGAGGCCGCCATGAGGCCATGAGGCTGCCATGAGGCCGCCATGAGACCATCATGAGGCCGTGAGGCCGCCATGAGGCCGCCATGAGGCCGGCCGTCATAAGGCCGCCGTGAGGCCATGAGGCCGCCCGCCATGAGGCCATGAGGCCATGAGGTGGCCATGAGAGGCTGCCATGAGGCCGCCATGAGGCCATCATGAGGCCGCCGTGAGGCCGCCATGAGGCCATTATGAGGCCGCCGTGAGGCCGCCATGAGGCCATTATG
>JACSYO010000958.1:212500-217500 GCA_016806645.1 Ophiodon elongatus | reverse complement strand
TAGGGCAGGGCTACAGGGTGATTGACAGGTCGACACCAGAGACGTATATCCCGTCCACTTCTTATAACCTGAGCAGGGATGACGTCATGTATCACTGAATTTCCCGATAAAACTCAACAATATTTCCTTTTATTTCTGTTTGCATGCTGGTTTTTGAGAATGTTTCGTGAATCTCTGATGATGTGCCTCCTATTTCTCTCCAAAAAACTACATTTCACAAGATGACATATGAACTCATCATGATGACGTTATTATTGATCTTACCCAAAACTCATTTTTACCGAATGGAGCCTGACGCATCATAATATAACTCAATGCAACCTCCATTAACTGTTAGCCGCTAGCTGTTAGCCGTTAGCCGTTAGCTCCGTTACTCAGCCAAGCAGCACCGCTAACGGTACCGACCGCTCCTCCTGCTGACCTCAACCCGGGTCTCGGTACCAGGACCGCCTACAGGACCAGGTACCAGGACCGCCTACAGGACCAGGTACCAGGACCGCCATGTTGTTCTACAGAACAACAACAACAACTCGACGGTTCTCCCGACACAACAATCACGTCTTCATCAGAACCTTCAAACAAAAACAGAAACAGACGCTTCTCTTCATCACAATCAACCCCGACCGGCCCCGCTGTGAGGAGAGAGGGGAACGGGGAGGGGGGCCACAATAGGTAGAGAGGAGGGGGGGGAGGGTGGAGGAAACAAGAAAACTAAAGAGGAAACTTTGAGTGTGACTGTGCTATAACAAGACGTCATGTGACCTCCGGCTCGGCCCCCGGCTCGGTCCCCGAGCAGGAGGTTTCTGTCGTCACACGTGAAGTCGTGAAGAGGTTTTTATATTCAACAAAAGGCTCGAACATGTGAAGAGAGTCTGTAACTCCGACTTTAAAGTGAGCTGACATTGTGAGAGTACTGAACATGGAGGATGTTGTTATTATTGTTATTATTATTATGGGACCGGAACAATGGCAGAGAAAAATAAAGTGAGAACAGGAAGTGAGCCCTCGCTGTGCGAGTGAGAGATGAGATTACTCTCTGATTCTTTATGAAACACCTTTTGCTGTAGAACTATTCATGAATCCTGTTGTTTCCCTCAGTCACGTCTCAGATCCTCTTGATTCAGAGACAAAGTCCTCGCGTTGTGCAACACCCCCCCTCCCCCCTCCCCCCCTCTCCTCCTCCCCCCCTCTTCCCCCTCCCCCTCCCCTCCCCCCCCCCCCTCCCCCCCTCCTCACCCTCCCCCAGCGTGAACCCTCCACCTCGTCTGAAGCTTTTATCTTTTATCTCCCGCCGGCTGATTGGTGTTCCTGTCGTGTTCACCGCGCGTCACAGTCACTGATTGAGACAGTACGGGAGAGGAGTGTGTGTGTGTGTGTGTGTGTGTGTGTGTGTGTGCGTGCGTGCGTGCGTGCGTGCGTATGTGTGCGTGCGTGCGTGCGTGCGTGCGTGCGTGCATGCGTATGTGTGTGTGTGTGCGTGCGTGCGTGCGTGTGTGTGTGTGTGAGAGAGAAGACAGATCTAAAAGCATGTGTCTACACAAGAGACAGCCAACAGAGAGAGACAGTGTGTGTGTATGTATGTGTGTATGTATGTATGTGTGTATGTGCGTGCGTGCGTGTGTGCGTGTCCGGTTGACATCAGGACAGCAGGAAGTCTCTACATCAAACTAAACACACGTCTCCAGACTCCACCTGGAATAAAAGCCTAACATGCATCGTGGTTCCTCTCCGATCCACTCGGCGGCTTCTGGATTCTTGTGTTGAATCACTTATTGTAAATCGCTTTGGATTTCCCCACGCGACCAAAGCCTTGTGGAGAGAACGGAGAACCCGGAGAGAACCCACGCTGTCACAGGGAGAATGCACACACTCCACACAGAGGGGCCGTCTGGCCCGGGAATCAAACCCCGGCTCTCCAGCTGTGAGCCCTACGGTTCTATCCCGATCAAGACAAAGAATCTGTATGAAAATAACCTTTTCACCCTCTTCGTCCTAAAGGAGCCGTCGAGAGGTTATGAATATGCTCTCGGCCTCCAGGAACCATGTTCACTCTCCACAGTTTACAAAAATGTCTGCAACAAAAGTTGAGTTTTATAAACGAGCAAAAAAAAATCAAACACATTTTTCTCTGTAATTATCTTAGTGGCGATATGAATCTATAGTACTGCGGTTATGAGATTCCTGGTGAGTTGTTTTTCCTCAATTTAACCCGTGTTATAAATTTTTAGGCGGCGAACGCGTCGTAGTTTGCGTTAAGACAAAGGTTTGCGCTCGCTCGGCGGTTGCCTAGCAACGACAGTAAAAATAAATAAAAAAGACACTGAAAACTAAAAACTCGGCCTCGTGTGCTTTTCACCTGTAAAACGCTTCTCAGAGAACAAGACTGCTGTTGATTCAAGTACAGTGCTTCTCATTATACGTGTGTGTGTGTGTGTGTGTGTGTGTGTGTGTGTGTGTGTGTGTGTGTGTGTGTGTGTGTGTATTGACTCACCACTCTGTCTCCAAGATAGTGCCGTTGGAACACAATGGAGTTCATTCAACTCTGCAGCCAGAATAGTGCTGCATCACAGCTCCTCACACACACACACACACACACACACTCACTCACTCACTCACTCACTCACACACACACACACAGTGCAGTATAGCTCATAAAAGAAGGAACCAGTTGAATTTCTTTTACAGGAATTAGAAAACAATGGCTCCTCCGTGAATCGCTACCTTAACGTGGTGGAGGAGTTTGAGTGGCTCAGTGATCCTGGGAGCTATGTTGTCCGGGGCATCAGCCCCTGGTAGGGTCTCCCAAGACAAACAGGTCGCAGGGGAGAGTCCAGACTAAGAGCGGTTCAAAAACCCCGATGAACAGCAGCCCACGGAGTATAGCCACCTCGCCCGGACCAGGGAAACCGGGGCACCCTCCCGGAGCCAGACCCGGGAGGGGAGCTCGTAGGCGAGCGTCTGGTGGCCGGGCCTTCGCCCATGGGGCCCGGTCGGGCTCAGCCCGAAGAAACATCATGGAGCAGCCACCCTGTGGACCCACCACCCGCAGGGATAAGCATCGGGGTCGGGTGCTATGTGGACCGGGCGGCAGGCCGGGCAGGGGGCCTGGGCGAGCCGATCGCCGGCGGCATAGACTAGCTCTAGGGACGTGGAACGTCACCTCGCTAGCGGGGAAAGAGCCGGAGCTGGTGCGGGAGGTGGAGCGGTACCAGCTAGATATAGTTGGCCTCACCTCCACGCACAGCACTGGCTCTGGAACCAAGCTCCTGGAGAGGAGTTGGACTTTGTCCTTTTCTGGAGTTGCCCAGGGTGAGAGGCGCCGGTCGGGAGTGGGGATACTCACGAGCCCCCGGCTGAGCGCCGCCGTGTTGGAGTTCTACCCGGGGAGCGAGAGGGTCGTCTCCCTGCGCCTGCGGGTTGCGGGGAGTAAGGCTCTGACTGTTGTTTGTGCCTATGCACCGAACAGCAGTTCAGAGTATCCGGCCTTCTTGGAGTCGGTGGGAGGGGTCCTGGAAAGGGCGCCTCCTGCTGACTCCATAGTTCTCCTACGTGTAGTGAGGGTGAACTGGGAACGTCTGGCGGAGGATCCTGTCCGGGAGGTCTTCAACTCCCACCTCCGGAAGAACTTCTCACACATCCAGAGGGAGGCTGGGGACATGGAATCCGAGTGGACCATGTTCAAAGCCTCTATTGTGGACGCGGCCGCTAGGAGCTGTGGTCGGAAGGTCACCGGTGCCTGTCGTGGCGGTAACCCGAGAACCCGGTGGTGGACACCGGGGTGAGGGAAGCCGTCAAACTGAAGAAGGAGGCCTTTCGGGCCTGGTTGGCTCGGGGGTCTCCTGAAACAGCTGAGAGGTACCGGCAGGCCAAAAGGGCTGCAGCTGCGGTGGTCGCGGACGCTAAAACTCGGGCATGGGAGGAGTTCGGGAGGCCATGGAGAAGGACTTTCGGTTGGCCTCAAGGAAGTTCTGGCAAACCATCCGACGGCTCAGGAAGGGAAAGCAGGGCTTACCCCAGGCTGTGCTCAGCACGGGGGGGGAACTGCTGACCCGGACGGGGGACATCGTCGGGCGGTGGAAAGAGCACTTTGAGGAACTCCTAAACCCGGCCAACATGTCCTCTAGAGAGGAGGCAGCGCCTGAAGACTTGGGGGGGGTCGCATCCATATCCTTGGCAGAGGCCACTAAGGTAGTCAATAAGCTCCTTGGTGGCAAGGCGCCGGGGTGGATGAGATCCGCCCTGAGATGCTGAAGGCGCTGGACGTTGTTGGGCTGTCTTGGCTGACACGCCTTTTCAATGTCGCATGGGGGTCAGGAACAGTGCCCATGGACTGGCAGACCGGGGTGGTGGTTCCCATTTTCAAAAAGGGGGACCGGAGAGTGTGCTCGAATTATCGGGGTATCACACTACTCAGCCTCCCGGGGAAAGTGTATGCCAGGGTTCTGGAAAGGAGGCTCCGACCGATTGTCGAACCTCGGATTCAAGAGGAGCAGTGCGGATTCCGTCCCGGTCGTGGAACAGTGGACCAGCTCTTTACCCTCGCAAGACTACTGGAGGGGCTCTGGGAGTTTGCCCAACCAGTCTACATGTGTTTTGTGGACTTGGAGAAGGCCTTCGACCGGGTCCCTCGGGGGTTTTTGTGGGGGGTGCTGCGGGAGTATGGGGTGCCGGACCCGTTACAACGGGTCATCCGGTCTCTGTACGACTGCAGTAGGAGCTGTGTTCGTATTCTCGGCAATAAGTCAGACGCGTTCCCGGTGGGTGTTGGCCTCCGCCAGGGCTGCCCTTTATCACCGGTCCTGTTCGTGACTTTCATGGACAGGATATCTAGGCGTAGCCGGGGGGAGGAGAACGTCGGGTTCGGGGTCTCGGGATCGCCTCTCTGCTGTTCGCAGATGATGTGGTCCTGTTAGCCTCTTCGGACCATGACCTCCAGCATTCACTGGGGCGATTTGCAGCCGAGTGTGACGCGGCGGGGATGAGGGTAAGCACATCCAAAT
>JACSYO010000958.1:195000-207500 GCA_016806645.1 Ophiodon elongatus | reverse complement strand
AAAGGAATCCTTCCAGGTCTGTTGTTTCTCTCCGAGCTCTATTGTTGCTCTAAACTAGCGAGATAGTGTTTCTTCTTTGCTGCTGACTGGCATGATAAAGGATCCCGTGGAGGAAGTGGTCTTTATACGGATACAGTGTCCGTAGGGCGTGCCTGCATACCTGTGTGGTTTACAGTGAGGTGAGACTGAATACACATTCATGTCGAGAAAGCTCCACGCCCACGCCAGGCTTTAAAGATAATGAAGGGCAGATTTCACGGGCTGCAACTTATGATTCCTCGTTCAGTCTGTGACGCTGCCCTCGCGTACATCACAGGTTCGAGTCCGGCTCGGGACGCCCTCTAACGCTCCCCCGTCGTTTCCCGTCAGCCCTACAGTGCACTCCGCTCAATAACAGGTGAGAACACTTAAAAAAAAGAAGAAGTCTGATAACAGTGACAGTCCCGACCCGGCGGGGACCTCTTGGCCTCATCCGTCCAGACCTGAGACTTCCATGTGCCGTATCACAGTGACCTGAGACTTCCATGTGCCGTATCACAGTGACCTGAGACTTCCATGTGCCGTATCACAGTGACCTGAGACTTCCATGTGCCGTATCACAGTGACCTGAGACTTCCATGTGCCGTATCACAGTGATGTCAACAGAGAAGCAGCAAATCCTCACGTTTGTGAGCAAATGTTCACATTTCCTTTCTGATCAGTCATCTGATGAATCAACGAATCCTTTCGGCCCACGCGTCTGTCTGTCCAGACCGTCTGGAGCCGTCACGCAGCTTCATGCCCTCCGGCCTGAAGTCTCCGTGTGGACGAACGGCACCGGAATACAGAAGCACCGGCGCCGCCATCGAGGCTGCAGCCCGGGGCCGGGGGCCGGGGGCCGGAGGATGCACGGGCCAATAAACAGCGTAATCAAGTGGGAGGAACTCCACGGAGACGCAACGAGGGGAACAGACACACACACACACACACACACACACACGCACACACACACATGCACACACACACACACACACACACACACAGAGGATTATACACATTATACAAGATCCAGCTGCAGAGTGTTTCTGGAGGGACCCGGGTGCAGCAGGAAGCCTAAAAGAGGGGCTTTCCTGGGCAAACAGAGGTGAAGCTGAGCTTTTCCAGTTACTGCAGCCTCCTGAGGCGGTGTGTGTGTGTGTGTGTGTGTGTGCTTGTGCGTGTGCGTGTGTATGTGTGTGTGTGTGTACTTGTGCAGCTGTCTTTGTGAGGACCAAAGACTTCGGAGCGAGGACCGTTTGGCCGGTCTCAGGCCTCCGAAGGCCCGCTTGAGGGTTCAGCCTTGGTTTAAAGCACACGGGTGAAACTCAAGGCATTTTATTTGGCCCGCGAGAGCTCGAAAGGAGTAAGATTGTCTTAGAATTAAAGTCCATGCTGCTTTACAATGTACAGTGACCATAAACTACATCTCCAACAATGCAGGTTGATTTTCTGACCCGCGAATGAACGGCATCCTGCCTGCCTTAGAAAGCAGTGTTTCCATATCGGAGTTTAACTAAAGCGGTTTGAGTTGAAAAAGATCAACAAATAATCCCTAAATGTCCGAGAAGAGAGAGATTGATGCAGAAGGAAGGAGATTACATGTCCGTGCTTCAGGGAGAAGTTATGAGTTATGAGTGTCGGTGATGAAGGAAGACAAGGTACGCTGGCATTGTGAATTTGCGCTAGATGAGCCGGCTTATCTGGAGAGGGGCGTGGCTTATCTGGAGAGGGGCGTGGCTTATGTGAACAGGTGAGCCATGTTAAGGTGTGACAACAGGTGAGCCATGTAAAGGTGTGTGAACAGGTGAGCCATGTTAAGGTATGTGAACAGGTGAGCCATGTTAAGGTATGTGAACAGGTGAGCCATGTTAAGGTATGTGAACAGGTGAGCCATGTTAAGGTGTGACAACAGGTGAACCATGTAAAGGTGTGTGAACAGGTGAGCCCCAGACCACGTCACACATGTTTTTAGCAGCTCAGTTCTGTGTTGTAGTTATGTTCGTCTCAACTCTCTGAACAAAGTTAATATAATAACGTGTGTTTGATGTTATTTGTCTTTGTTATTTTCTTTAGTTTGATGTTTGATAGAGTAATGTGGGTTTCTTAAACCTAAATTAAAAGGATTTATGTAATAGAGGAGAAATTTGCTTACATACATTTTTACATTTATATAAATGCATGTACTCAGATGCAGACAGTCATTTAACAACCTGTTATTCATACAGGCTTACAGTGGCAACCGGCATATACACGGTATATACAAGGTTAGAGGGCAGGGAATGGCAACGAGTGTCCTCACAAAGATAGAAGTACGTGTGTGTGTGTGTGTGTGTGTGTGTGTGTGTGTGTGTGTGTGTGTGTGTGTGTGTGTGTGTGTGTGTGTGTGTGTAGTAAGCACTGGGCCACTTTCCCAGATGAGATTCTCTGCTGTGGGATAATCCTGATGAAAATGTCTCTCCTCGTCCTCTTCCTCCTCCTGTTGGCTGGCCTTCGCTCTTCCTCTCCACCTTTTGTTCCCGTCTCACCTCCCTCGCACCGCCGGTGACGGACTCCTCCATGACGTCGGTATTCAAAAAGACCAGTAATGCGACGTCCGTGCGTCGTCATCATCTTCTTCATCTTCACAAGACACGAATCCACGCGCCGCTTTTGTTTCCTCGTTCAAAATGAATCACAAGCTCGCCCCCAAACCCTTCTCTCTCTCTCTCTCTCTCTCTCTCTCTCTCTCTCTCTCTCTCTCTCTCTCTCTCTCTCTCTCTCTCTCTCTCTCTCTCTCTCTCTCTCAGAAGGCAGAGCCGGTGTCTCAGAGAGACGTGTGTTGCATGGCGACGACCTTCAAGCCAACAATGGTTGCACGTTTAAAGAACAACACAAAAGGGGAATAACCTTCTCAGTCCTCAGCATCCTCTCGACTGACCTCTCCTCGACATCGGACTGTAAATCCACTCGAAAGCATCGAAAGATCCGCAAATACTTCTCAGAGCCTCTTGGAGCATTAGCTGTGCAGCGTGAGGACGGTCGCGTTACCAAGGTCGTCTTCACGTCCGCACAGCGCTGCCCGGTCTGTCCCGTCTGACCGGCTCCTCCGGGCACCGGGGGGAGACGCGGTCAAAGCACCCGGTTGGTTTTCTGATGACGCAACAATATGAAGAACACATGTGTGTGTTGAAGTCAGCAGGAGGAGCGCTAGCGCATGCTAGCTGTTAGCTAACGGAGGTTGCATTGTAACGTTATGTGTTCAAATGTCTTGTAAAATAAACTTCAATAAATACGGTTGTTTGAAGATGTTTTCACATTAATAGATATTAGAGGTGAATTATGAGCCGCTTCTTAACACTCTAAGAAGATTATTATACTTCATTAAAACTACTAATGACGAAGATTTATTTTAATCAAAGAACATAATAGAATTTATTTCATTTTAATCATTTGAATTGTGTGTTTTTATGCAGATAACCACGATAGGTATTATTGTTCCGCACCGATAGGCAGGTTTAGGAATTGGTATCGGGTCTGTAGTATATTGATTTGTACATTCTGGGTAGGAAGAGTTCAAATAAAGTCACTGAAATAAATTTAAATTCAGCCCGTTTTTAAGTGAGATTAAGTAGATAAATGTAGTTTGACCTGGAACATTTGAACTGTCGTTTCCTAAACGTTCAACCCTGCAAACACACAACCATCCGGTAATCTGGTACGCTCAAAGACCCGGGACTCACGCAACACACCCCCACGAGTCAGAGGCAATGGTACGTCCCGACAGGACACACCCCCACGAGTCAGAGGCAATGGTACGTCCCGACAGGACACACCCCCACGAGTCAGAGGCAATGGTACGTCCCGACAGGACACACCCCCACGAGTCAGAGGCAATGGTACGTCCCGACAGGACACACCCCCACGAGTCAGAGGCAATGGTACGTCCCGACACCGAAGCCTCAATAAACACACGCTGGGTCGAGCACAGGTCAGAGCCAGGTGGGTCTCCTGAGGTCACCACGGGGGGGGGGCACCACTGGAAGGTAACACCGGGGGGACCAAGAGAGGGGGAGGGGAGAGAGGGGGAGAGAGAGAGAGGGGGAGGGGGAGAGGGGGGAGAGAGGGGGAGAGAGGGGGGGAGGGAGAGAGAGAGAGAGAAGGGGAGAGAGGGGGAGGGGGAGAGAGGGGGAGAGGGAGAGAGGGGGAGAGAGAGAGAGAGAGGGGGGGAGGAAGAAAGAGAGAGAGAGAGAGAGAGAGAGAGAGGGGGAGGGAGCGAGGGAGGGAGAGAGACAGAGAGAGAGGGAGAGGGGGAGGAAGAAAGAGAGAGAGAGAGAGAGAGAGAGAGGGAGAGACGGCCTCAAGGACGGACTTCTATTTTGGCCTGGTGGTAAAGTCGGCTTGGCTGTCTGACAAGAGTACGACACAGTGGCGGTGTGTGTGTGTGTGTGTGTGTGTGTGTGTGTGTGTGTGTGTGTGTGTGTGTGTGTGTTGGGGGGGGGGGGATACATACACACACGAATACGTCACCGTTTCAAAACCCAAAACATTTCAGCATCTCCGACGCCTGAAAACGAATATCACATGACTATTCACGTACCGGTGTAAACAGGAAGTAGATTGGTTGCTTAGTTTCAGAAAATACTACTATTAGAGTATTATTGTACTCTTTAATAATAAAAAGTGGTGCTTGATAAGATCGTCCTCTTTATTAATTTCCACAACACAAGGCTGCAGGACTTCCTCTTTCTCTCTCACATCAAATTAACTTTAAAAATGAACACTTACAAATCAAAGTTTACTAGATTATGGATCAATAAACTCGTTTCCTCTGTCTCCTTGTTGTCTCCTTGTTGTCTCCTTGTTATCTCCTCTCCTTCGTAGCTCTGCTGGTGGCTGAGCATTTATGTTTTTGTTCCTTTACAGTTTCTGTGTGAACATCACAATAGTTGTTCAGAACAAAATAATCATTAATAATAAAAGTAAAGTCCTTCGTCCTCCTCAAAGCCTCAAACCGTGGCTTCAGACGTCCGCTCCGTAGGTTCGATACCGCCACTGGACACGCCGCTCGCTAACCGCCACTCGCTAACCGCCACTCGCTAACTGCCCCAAACCCCAACTAACCCCAAAGCCTGTTTTACTTCACCGTCATCAGCCAGAAGCTGGAGGAACATCATTAGAAGCAGAATTTCAATCTTTCTGACGGTCCTTGAACAAATGATTCAGACAGAAAAATATTTTAATCAAAAACATTTTATTCTACGTGTCTCATTTAAAATCTCGCCTCAAATAAAACGTTTACTTTTATCAGATTCTGTAAAAAACATTAAATTCTGAGTTCCTCAGAGAAACTATGACGTCGTGATGGATTCATCTGAGACCAACAGTCATGTGACCATAAATCAGACAAAACTCTGAATGAAGGAGAGGAAGTGAACGAGGAGAGGAGAGGAGAGGAGAGGAGGAGAACTTTACAGGAAGCCTCATAAGTCAAGTGAACAGAACCAAACTGCATGAGAGAGAGAGAGAGAGAGAGAGAGGGAGAGAGAGAGAGAGAGAGAGAGAGAGAGAGAGAGAGAGAGAGAGAGAGAGAGAGAGAGAGAGAGAGAGAGAGAGAGAGAGAGAGACAGAGAGAGAGAGAGAGAGAGAGACAGAGAGAGAGAAGAGAGGAGAAGAGAGAGAGAGAAGAGAGAGAGAGAGAGAGAGAGAGGGAGAGAGAGAGAGAGAGAGAGAGAGAGAGAGAGAGGAGAGATGTTTGACTGTGTGTCAGATCGTCTCTCCAGGAAGAGTGTGAGCACAGCCAGGAGCCGAGCGAGCAGTGTGTGTGTGTGTGTGTGTGTGTGTGTGTGTGTGTGTGTGTGTGTGTGTGTGTGTGTGTGTGTGTCTACAGATGCCAGATCAGAGGTGGAACACGGCTTAATTCCCCCAGCAGCACCAGGCTGTGCTCAGCCATACGTAACCTGTTGGTGGGGTTAGCTAGCATCTCACACACACACACACACACACACACACACACACACACACACACACACACACACACACACACACACACCCCACACACACACACACACACAGGTGGATCATGCAAAAGGACCCATCACCTCAAGACACAGACTTTGTGACGCTTTCACCTCCTTTTATTGGTGTTTTGTCTCTTTGTAGCCGATATGCATCTCCTCGTGGTTTTGTGTATCTTTGTGGTAATTTGTGTCTCCATAGTTATTGTGTGTCTCTTCGCAGTGGTTATATTTCGTGTCTTTTTGTAGCCATTTTGTATATTTTTTGGTAATTTTGTGTCTCTTTGTTGTCGTTTTGTGTCTTTCTTGTAATTTGTGTGTCTTTGCAGTAATTTAGTGTGTCTGTGGTTGTTTAATGTGTCTTTGTGGTTGTTTTTTGTGGTTGTTTAATGTGTCTTTGTGGTTGTTTAATGTGTCTTTGTGGTTGTTTAATGTGTCTTTGTGGTTGTTTAATGAGTCTTTGTGGTTGTTTAATGTGTCTTTGTGGTTGTTTAATGTGTCTTTGTGGTTGTTTAATGAGTCTTTGTGGTTGTTTAATGAGTCTTTGTGGTTGTTTAATGAGTCTTTGTGGTTGTTTAATGTGTCTTTGTGGTTGTTTAATGAGTCTTTGTGGTTGTTTAATGTGTCTTTGTGGTTGTTTAATGTGTCTTTGTGGTTGTTTAATGAGTCTTTGTGGTTGTTTAATGTGTCTTTGTGGTTGTTTAATGTGTCTTTGTGGTTGTTTAATGAGTCTTTGTGGTTGTTTAATGAGTCTTTGTGGTTGTTTAATGAGTCTTTGTGGTTGTTTAATGAGTCTTTGTGGTCATTTTGCACCTCATCCTGATACGTACGTAAGGCCTGGGGGGGCCTGTGGCCTGCAGACCTCTTTAGTGACCCATCTATGGCATTAATGATGCACACGGATTATTTTTGATGCAGATCAACAGAAAAAGCAACGAGGCCCTCGAGCTGGAAGCAGAGAAAGCACTTGTTTTGTGACGTTGCACATTTCTTTGAGCGATCACCGCGGTGTCTCAACACTGACAACGTCCCTCTGTCCCGCCGGCCGTGGAGGGAACAACCAGCACATTAATGCCAGCGACCGCCGCCGGCAGGAAGTAACGCGAGCTGCTGGGACAAACTCGGCCTCCCGCATCATTCAGCTCCAATTTCTCCACCCAGCACTTTTCACCGTGGAGACGCAGATAAACCGGAACGACAGTAACTGTGAGCCATCAGAGCTTTATATTTACTCGAGGATGATTCCGCTGCTGCAACGCTTTAAGATTTAGTTTAAACAAGTGAACAGAACGAGGATCTGTTTGAGGCTCCAGGAAACCAGTTAGGAGCTAAATGTGCATCCTGAGACGCCGACGTCATGAAACCGTACGTCCTAAACCAGCCTGGGCTCCAAAAATAATGCACCGTCATTCATAGATATCCCACGGAAAGAAAAGGTTGCATGTTGTTCACGTAATCTTAAACGAGGACGTATAAAGAACGAGGAATCAAACAGCGGGCGAGGAGGTGGATCGACCTTTCAACCAGGAGAGCGCCGTCTGTTCCTCTGGTACCACGAGATTATGTACTTCAATAACACCTCCGTATTCATTTCAACCCAAACAGCAAGCTTTTCCTCAACCTAACTGAGTAGTTTAGTTGTCTCAACCTAACTCAGTAGTTTAGTTGTCTCAACCTAACTCAGTAGTTTAGTTGTCTCAACCTAACTGAGTAGTTTAGTTGTCTCAACCTAACTGAGTAGTTTAGTTGTCTCAACCTAACTGAGTAGTTTAGTTGTCTCAACCTGAGTAGTTTAGTTGTCTCAACCTAACTCAGTAGTTTAGTTGTCTCAACCTAACCGAGTAGTTTAGTTGTCTCAACCTAACTGCGTTGCCTGTGAAGTCTGAAGTTTATTTTGAAAAGCCCCTATGCATGAAATGTACAGAAGTTGCCACGTGTTGCTGGACTTACCTTTCGTAGGATAACATACGAACTGTTGCATGATGGGACGTTGAATAAAAACAAGATTTAATTTGCACACAGAGAAACGTCCTTTCACTGTTAAGACATCACTCTGTACCGTGATGCTAATAACACATGTTGGAGAAGTGAAATAATAGGCGCCACACGTTTGAGTTGAGGGGGGCTTTAAAAATCAATAGTTTAAAATGAGTCAATTAAGGTTGTAAAACGCACCTAAATCATGTGTTCAGGCGTGGAGGGAAAGTCTACTTTCATGTGTTGTTTGTTGGTTTTGCATGTGGCTTATTTACATCCTCTCTTCTGGTTTGTAAACCAAAGTCACTCAGTCAGCTTCCTTAATTTCATAGAGATATTTACTTTGGATTTCCAAAACTGGAGTTCACACGCTGCAGGATATCAGACGTCTGCATCCATCTGCTTACAACAACAAGCCGGGTTCTGTGGTCATTTCCTGCAGACTTACGTTCTCACTTCTCAGAAGAATGCAACACGTTTCCTTTGGTTTGTTTGGACTTCAAACAGCAGAGAGAGGAAGAAACTCTCGGGGCGGTGAATCAGCAGATTCAAACATCTTTCATCTGATTGCAGCCGTTCGGTATGAAATCAGTGCGTTTTGATTACAAGACGACGAGTCGCAGTTAGCATCCGATTCCCTCCAAGATAACCGAGGCTTTTGGAGGGAAAGATAACAGGAAGCGGAGAAAGAGGAAGAGGCTGCTGATCTCCGCGTACCGAGATCAACTCTCCCGATGTTCGCCGAGCCTCGTTTGTTTGAGGCCTCGCATCTCGTAATGAAAGTGCTGCGCGAGAGGCGGCGACGGGAGAAAGACCCAAAAACAAACCAACGGGAAGGCGTGAAGCTGCAGCGTGAAGCTGCAGCGTGAAGCTGCAGCGTGAAGCTGCAGCGTGAAGCTGCAGCGTGAAGCTGCAGCGTGCGCCGGTCTCTTAATGAGACGAGAGGCGCCGCTTCTCGTTATCATCAGACGGCGCGGCATCAGAGGCTTCATGTCAGAAACAGAGACAACTATCTGAGCTGTGTGATTAAAATATTCCAGGACTGATGTAAAGCTTCCTCTTGTCTTGGTGGGGACAGACAGACAGACAGACAGACAGACAGGCAGGCAGACAGACAGACAGACAGACAGAGAGGCAGACAGACAGACAGACAGACAGGCAGACAGACAGGCAGGCAGACAGACAGACAGACAGACAGAGAGGCAGACAGACAGACAGACAGACAGACAGAGAGGCAAACAGAGAGACAGACAGGCAGACAGGCAGACAGACAGGCAGGCAGACAGACAGACAGACAGGCAGACAGAGAGAAAGACCTTGTTTCCAGTGTTTATGCTAAGCTAACCAGCTTCAGGCTGGGCGATAAAGTCCCGATATAGATCCTTTCATATCTCGATCACAACACATATCACGATATACAACGATACGTTAGACGTGATATTTGATACAAAATAGCATTTTTTTTCTGGTAATAATCAAATAATTTACATGGTGAACCTATTTTTGTAAACTCCTGTGTGAATTAAATACTTGACAAATAAAACTATTTTCTCATGTTATTAAGAACGCAAGTAAACAACGTAAACAAAGAGTTTCAAGTGACATCATAGACACGTTGACAAGCGTGCACACGCACACGCACACGCACACGCACACGCACACGCACACGCACACGCGAGCTCCATCGGATTTACGGAGAAAGCGGCGTTATCGATATGAATTCAGACGACGTAGCGGCGTATGGTATCATCAGGAAACGATTCTACTGGAAGACGACCGTCATGTTGATCAGCCGACATCATTCCAGCTTCAGGCGCAGGAGAATAAACACGTTTCCTAAAATGTCAAACTATTCCTTTAAACGAACGTCGTGAGGAAAACGGACTCATGCAGAGTTATTTTTTATTTTATTTCACGGTTATTTTCTCATGTTTGTTTTATACGGTTTCTTTTCTCCTTCGACGACTATTTTTCTTCTCAACATGTGTTTTTGCAATAAAGATGTATTTACATGTCATAAAGCAGAGAGAGAGAGAGAGAGATAAAGGGAGAGAGAGAGAGAGAGAGATAAAGGGAGCTAAAGAGAGAGAGAGAGATAAAGGGAGAGAGAGAGAGAGAGAGAGAGAGAGAAAGATAAAGGGAGAGAGAGCTAAAGGGAGAGAGATATATAAAGGGAGAGAGAGAGAAAGAGAGAGATAAATCCCATGGGAGTGTTCTTAATGAAATCTGACTAAAGGTGAGCTTCATGAGGACTCAGGTGGATCTCTGGAGTCCAGACTCTCAGACACGTGACTCGTAACCTCTCTCTCTCTCTCTCTCTCTCTCTCTCTCTCTCTCTCTCTCTCTCTCTCTCTCTCTCTCTCTCTCCATTTCTTCTCTGGGCTCGTTTCAAAACAATGACCACGTCAGAAAGTGGTTCAGTATTTAGTATTGAGTCCAGATCCGGACATGCGTCGTCCTCCAGAGCCGATCAGAGCTCCACGTCGCCTCCTTCAGGTTGGAAAACGCACCTGAGTCGTGAGTTCAGGAGGAAAAGTCCACTCTGATGTGGGTTAGTGGGTTTGGTGGGTTTGTGTCTTATTGAGTCCTCCGCCCCGTTCATTGAACCAGCCAGGAGTCTCGTGGTCCTGCAGACGCACGTTCTCACTTCTCAGAAGAATGAAACACGGTTCCTTTGGATTTCAAACGGAGCCGCGACCAAAGAAACGAGGAGTAAACGAGGAGTAAACGAGGAGTAAAGGAGGAGTAAAGGAGGAGTAAACGAGGAGTAAAGGAGGAGTAAACGAGGAGTAAACGAGGAGTAAACGAGGAGTAAAGGAGGAGTAAACGAGGAGTAAAGGAGGAGTAAACGAGGAGTAAAGGAGGAGTAAAGAGGAGTAAAGAGGAGTAAAGGAGGAGTAAACGAGGAGTAAAGGAGGAGTAAAGGAGGAGTAAAGGAGGAGTAAACGAGGAGTAAAGGAGGAGTAAAGGAGGAGTAAACGAGGAGTAAAGGAGGAGTAAAGGAGGAGTAAAGGAGGAGTAAACGAGGAGTAAAGGAGGAGTAAAGGAGGAGTAAACGAGGAGTAAAGGAGGAGTAAAGGAGGAGTAAACGAGGAGTAAAGGAGGAGTAAAGGAGGAGTAAAGGAGGAGTAAAGGAGGAGTAAAGGAGGAGTAAAGGCTCGTAGCGTCGTCAGCTGACTCTAGATATCAGTTTGTTGTTGTTCTAAACATTTAGGTGAGTCACCGCGGTCTGAGAGTCACCTGCTGTTGACTTCTGTGGAACTTGAGTCGAAAACAAGCAGACATTTAGATGCTGGTGATGTTTAAAGCTGGCTGAGACACAACAACAACAACAGCAACAACAACAACAGCAACAACAACAGCAACAACAACAACAACAACAACAACAACAACAACAGCAACAACAACAGCAACAACAACAGCAACAACAACAGCAACAACAACAACAACAACAACAACAATAACAACAACAGCAACAGCAACAACAACAGCAACAGCAACAACAGCAACAACAAATGTTGACGACAAGTATTCGTCTCTACATTTCCGACCCGAGCGGCTTCATCTGGACTCTGATGCACACGGCCCACACACACACACACACACACACACACACACACACACACACACACACACACACACACACACACACCCCAGCTCCCTGCCTGTCTCTCAGCATCAGCATCACTGGAGGGAAAAGGCCAGCCTCCCCATGAGACGTGGTCTTTGTTGATGTTGTTGTTTTGAGACCCGGGGATCTGGATGTCGGTCGGGGGGTAGAGCGGCACGCCTGCAGTCGCAGGCCGCTGCAGGCACAATGAAGTATATACTTCCTGCCCCCCCCCCCCCTCCCTCCGCTCTCCTTAAAGCCCTTCAGGTACAGATCCAAGTCCAATCTTCTGTCAAAATAAAGTTAAAACTAAAATCGCGCGGCCATTTTTAAAAGCTGCCGGACCGAATCCAGAGCGCCTCCGACACACAGGATCCCTCGGAGCGATCCGTAAATAATCACCTCTACCTGACGTGCATCTTTAAAAGCAAAGAACCTGGATTCATCCGGAGGGAACTCACTGAGCTCACCAGAGACGACTCGCTTCACACGTTCACGGCTACAAGTCTGGATCAACACCTGACGGGAATCAAACCCTTCTTGGTCCGGGCAGCGTGAGTCATCAGACCTCTGAGAAGAACCCGAGGTTTGGAAGACTTTCACTGATGTTACGATGGACGGGACTCATGAGGAGCTAAGAGAGCAACCGCAGCTCTTTTGTATCTCTTTGGGGTTTCTTTGTAGCTCTGTATGGCTTGTTGCTTTGTGTCCCTCTGTAGTTGCTTTGTGTCCCTCTGTAGTTGCTTTGTGTCCCTCTGTAGTTGCTTTGTGTCCCTCTGTAGTTGCTTTGTGTCCCTCTGTAGTTGCTTTATGTCCCTCTGTAGTTGCTTTGTGTCCCTCTGTAGTTGCTTTGTGTCCCTCTGTAGTTGCTTTATGTCTCTCTGTAGTTGCTTTATGTCTCT